>APFE030566941.1:2390-101041 GCA_000404065.3 Pinus taeda | reverse complement strand
AGGAGGTTGCCCCCTCAAAGAGGCTAAATTCTAAGGCGTTGATCTATCTTTTCTATCTTTTCTTGAGCTGGTTCATAAAAACATGAGTTCAAAAAAGGAAGAAATAAGGCAAATAAAGGCAATGTATGAACTTGGCTACTATTAAAAAAACTTTGATGAAATATATATCTAGTGACAACGATGGATGAAATCTTAAATTACTTTGGAAAAGCCAAGTTTGTTTTTAAGATTGATGTGAGGAGCTACTACCTCCAAATATGGGTTCTAAAAGAGGTCTTGGAGAATTTCCTTGAAAATTAGAGATGCATTATATTAGTGTATTATTATGCCATTTACTATATCTAATCTCATTGGTCCATTCATGAGGTAATGAACTCGACATTTTGAAAAGATGATGAGAAAGTAGTTGTAGCTTATTTTGATGAGCTATTTCTTTTTTCGTAAGGAAAAAAGGGGACATTTGGAACAATCGAGAAAGAGTTTGAGGTACTTATGTTTGAGAGGTATTAGTGTTCTTTGAAATGTCATTGCGATCATAGAGTAAGTATGAGATTGAATAGATCTAAACCCATAAGTATACTTATGATATTTTATATGTTAATGAATTTAAAAAAAAATGTTTATAAAAAATGGAAGACTATACAAAAGTTAAATCACTCACCGGAATAAGTAAACTAAGACCAAATGTTGTAAAACTTGAAATATGAAAAGTGTAAGAAGAAACTGTAACCTTGAAAATTAAATGTCGGCATATTTCTCCTTCTACATATCTATTTAGTTTTGTAATTCCTCCCATATTCCCCTCCACACATTTGTTTTGCACACCTTCATCTCGCACAATTTCTTTAGCACAAACATAAACCCTTTTTAATGGGATGCAAGAAAAAACATAGTTGATAAAACCAATAAAACTAAAAATTCTAGATATAAGTTCTTTTCTTAATTTTGTATTACAATATATTATATTATATTTTATTTTATTTTCTATTTTTATTTCCACTTATGCAATAATTTTTTTTTTTCATTCATATATATATATATATATATAATTTTACATTAATAAATAATTAAAATTTATATATTTAAAACATAATTAATACAAAATCAAAAATTTACAACACTAAGTGTTTTATTTAAAATTAATTGCCTTTAGGTATATCACTTTCTTCATAATATAGTGACTTTCACTTTGTAGTGATGAGTAAACATCTTGATATTAGCATTGAAATCTTACGTTGAAATACACATTTCAATTAAAATTCAGTCTCACATGGCCATATTTAATAGTTTTGAACTCAAATTTCGATTTAAAATTGGATTTTAGAGAAGGAAATATTTCCAAATTAAATGTGATAAGATATAAAGAATATTCTCTACTAATAAATTAATTTATATATTTTTTTTAAATTCACTTATATAATAATTATATTGCTAGACATGTCTATTTTGGAATAGGGCTTTTAGAATGTGGATGGTAAAGATTTAACCTTGATGGAATATTGTAGAATATTCTTAATAATAGACACAAATTAAATTTGAAGGCACTTCCCCTTTCACATGTTCCTCTTTCAACACACATTCCCACTTTAGCACAACTTCATACATTGCCCCCTCCACACGTTTCTTCTACACACCTCCATCCCATATACCACTCCTTTAACACACACATGAACTCTTTCTAATGTAATACATGAAAAACATACTCAATAACAAGGAGAGTGAGAAAGGCTAGAAATAAGTTATTTTCTTACCTTTTGTATTTCACTTTATGGTCTTTTGTGGTCTTCTTTTTGTATATACTGTAATTTATTATATTAGCAAATAGGAAAATATTTATATTTAGAATATAACTAATACAAAATCAATATTGGATTTATTGTTATAATAATTACTTTAAACAGACATTAACAAATGAAAGAGATCATATTAAAAATAAACTATATAATTTATTTTCTTTATATCAATTGTTACAACAAAAGTTTTCTTATACTTAAAATTAAATTGCTTTCACATATATCACATTTTTCATAATATTGTTTTGCAGTGAGTAAACTTCTTGATGTTAGTGTTGGAATCCCTGCTAGAAACAAACATTTCAATTAAAATTTACTTTCACATTGACCATAATTAGTAGGGTTGAATTGAAATTTGGATTTAAATTGGATTACAGGAGGGAAAATTATATTTACTAATGAAAATATGATGAGATATAAAGGAATATTATCTACTAACAAATTTAATTTATAATATATATATTTTTAAATCACTTATATAAATAATTATGTTGATGGATATATCAATTTTGGAATAAGCCTTTAGCAATGTGGATGGTAAAGATTTAGATTTTATAGAATATTCTAGAATAATTTATTTTTTTGTAATGCTTCTTAGGACCTTCTATTTTCTATTTATGAAAAACAAGTTTACACCACATAGATGAGATAGGTGGCCTCAACTTGCCCAGTGGGAAACCAAGTCTGTTGGCCACCTATCCACATTATATGCGTTCCAAAAATCATATAGTTTAAGGTGATCTACCCAAGCTATATATACATCTATATCATAATATGAGTCTCAATTTCCATCTATCATAAGCATATATAACAAAAGTAAATGCTATCCGCTAAAAACTAAAAAACAGTCAGGAACCTAACTACTCCTTTTGGTCCTCTAAGGTTGAGTTAATCGAGGTTGGGTCATCAATTGAGTTTCTTGGTGCATTAGCCAGCTCGATGATACAAGGGATATGCCTTTGGATTCAGTCTAGGTGGATGTCCTACTTTCACAGCTAAAACTGTATGGTCTGCAGGTCCTTCTTATAGTTTGGCATGTCCTGGAGGGTCATTTCCATCCCCATTGATAGTTTCTCCATGGCCTTCCCCATCAGGCTATTCATGAGCCAATATAGGTATAGAGTCTGCTTAAATTGAGTTAGTCTTCCCCTCGTATTTCCTAGGTCTGGGATTACCTCTTGCCAGGTCTCCATTTTCTCTTCTGAGTCTACCTCCTCTTTTATATTTTCCTCCTAGTCTTCTAAGATATTCTTGATGCTTACATCCATCCTTGCTCTATATGTTGTGGGTGTTTCATAGATTAGTCTTTCTACTAGCTTTCTTCCATGTCTGGCTTCTGAGGTACCTAGGTCAGCACCCCGAGGCTCTTCCCTTCCCCTTCTACCATGTCCTCTACCATGGGCTGGTCTAGCCATGTCACTTGTTGTGCTCACCTGTTCATAAAACATTCCAGTTAGCTTATGTATTACATTTTCTAGCCTTTCCATTCTATCGCTGCCCCCTCCTCGCATCTCCTACCATCCCCGTCTCTGCCGCAATGCCCCTCTACCCACTACTTTGCTGCCTTGTTTATGTTTGAAGTAACAATGCCTCTCCCCTACCATGCAATAGCCTCTCTGCCAGAGCTAACAACACCACTCCCCTTCCATTCAATATACCCTTTGCCTTGGTGGAAATTCCTTCTCTCCTCTCCATTCTCAGGGTTAGAGTCCTGGTGCTCAATTCACATGACTCTTATAGCCTTACCGTCCCATCCCTCGAACCATACAATTACTACCCTCAATTCCTTTCCCTTCTCCCTCCCCTTTGGCCTGTGCACATTTCACTCTCCTTTGTCCCTCGCAATTGCCCCACCTCTCACTTGCTTATCTCCCTTCTCTCCTTCCACCTTACAGGTTTGGCTAGCTAAATTAATGGCCTGGCCTCCCTCGTATCCCGGTCACTGGCGGTCCCTCGCAATACTATTTACAGGTTCAACCTCACTCCCCTTCCCTCCCTACGTGTCCAAATCTATCCCTTCTTTATCCCTTCCCTCCTCTCTGTTCAAACCTCTCATTCCACTTCCATGTAAACACATATGCAACATTTGAATTAATGAATATGTCTAGATTACGTACCCGGTGCTACTTCAAAGGTGTTGTTGTAGGTTGTTGAACTGATCTTCCTCATCAGTCCTCCATCTCTCCTTCACAACAATACTCTTCCCATCACCATTCATTCCTTCATTCTCCCCCTCCTTCCTCCTTTGTCCCATCCATCCTCCTATCCTATCCTTCCCACCTCCATCACTACCCTAGCACTGGTTTCCACTTCTCCCTTCCATCCTGTACTTCCTCATGCGAGATGCCACTGCACCCATCGCCATGAGCATGTGGGTTGCGATGGGCTGTACCCATCCCGGTATTTGCCTGACAACCATATCTGGCGTATTTCCTTGGGTAGCCACCCCAATTCGGTGTATTATAGAATATTTTTAATAGTATACACAAATTAAATTTGAAGGCACATCCCCTTGCGCACTTCTGTACTTCCATATCCACTTCAACACCTCCCAACACATTCTCTATGCCACACGTTTCTTTTGAACACATAATATCTTCCCCACACACAAATTCTTTTAAATGCAATACATAAAAAAACACTCAATAAAATGAGAAAAGTTGAAAATTCCATTTAATTTAAATTTCAGTTATACAATAAGAATTTGCTTATATATATATATATATAGATACATATACATATACACATATATATATATATATATATACATTTACATATACATATACATAACACACTCTAATATTTGACATTAACAAAACTATTTATATTTAAAATATAACTAATACAAAATGAATATTGAATTTATTATTTTAATCTTTACTTTAAACAAAAACTAACAAATAAAAGCGATCATATTAAAAATAAACTATATAATCTTTTATCTCTATATTAATGTTTATAATATAGGTCCTCTACTACTTAAAATTAAGTTGCTTTCACATAGATCACCTTTTTCATAATATAGTGGCTTTCACTTTACATCGAGTGGGAAACGTTTTATTGTTAACATTGAATCCTAGGTCGAAACAAACATTTTAAATTGAAATTCAATCTCATGTTAACCATAGTTAGCATATTTGAATTCAAATTTGGATTTAAAATGGATTAGAAAAGGGAGAATTATATTTCTGAATTCAAATGTGATAATATTTAAAATAATATTATTTACTAAATTTAATTTATAATATTTTTTAAACTTGATTTATGTAAATAATATGTTGATAGACACGTCTATTTTGGAATAGGGTTTTTAGAATGTGGATGGTAAATATTTAACTCCTTCATCACACACATCCCTCTACACATGCTTCTCCTACACAATGCTTCCGCTTTTACATGTTCCCTCCACACATCCCCACTTCCGCAACTAGGTACATATTCCTATCTCCACACACTCTTATGTGTTTGGTAGGACAATTTTTTCTATTTATTAAGTTTTTTTAGAATATATATAATTAATATATGATAAAATCTTTTTTAATGATTTTTGTTTGAATTATTGTTATTTAATTGTTAATTGATAGTAAGAACATATAGTTGTTTCATAGCTATGATATTGTTTAATGCCATTCCAATTTTTTTCTTATTCACTTTGAGTATGAATCTCAAGTAGTGAGAGTGTTCACCAAACTTAACATCTTCTATCATTCATTCACATAAAATAAAATAAAATAATTTCATTAATCTTTAGTCAATGAAACTATGATAACTCATAATCTACTAGGCTATGACAATCCCAATAGGTTTAAGAAAATGATTATATATATATCTATATCTATATTATATATATATATATATATATATATATACATAAATTCACATTTAAAATATAACTAATCCAAAATCAATATTGAATTTATTGTTATAATTTTTTTTTTTTTTTTTGTGTAAGCTTGGTAGATCCGTTTTCTATTAATATTTTCTAAACGTAAGTCTATCTTTAACAAAATTTGCAGGTGGCCTCAACCTGCCCACCGGAAACCAGGTTTGTTGGCCACTTGTCTGCATCGAAAGTTGTCCAAAATTTAAAGAGAGTTTTCATGACCATCCAGGCTACATTGGCAATTTTATCTACTATAAAATTCAAATTGAAACAGTAAATGCTAGTTGACATTTAAAAAAAATTCTATTTGAATACTTGCTTCATTCCTTTGATGAGTCCACCAAGGCTGGGGCTTTTGCACAAGATCCCAGGTTTTCACTTCTCTTCATGTCTTGTATGCTCTCCTCAATCCTATCCACTGTGAGGTTGTTTCGGTACAATTTCATCTATACAACTACAATCTCCCTGTGCGGATCTTTTAGAGTAGGCTCGGCTGGTCTGGCCTCCTCCTATTCCTCTCACTCCTTATATGTTTTCATTGCATGGGACAAGATATTCTTCATGACCTAGTATTTTTAAATTGTTTGTTAGAACGATGTTTCCCGTCCTTTGGTATTCCTTGGGTGTTTAACCATGGTTTCCCATTCTTTTACCTCAATCTCCCGATTTGCTATATTATCATTTAGCTCCCTCTCCCACTTGGATATTTGTTCTTTCACCTCCGGCAGTGTGCCAACCATGTACATGTTTATCAGGTTTTGCAGATTTTATTTCCTAGTCTTCCTTCCTCTTATGCTTTGTCCTTTACTGGAGGTTCGCTACACTCTGGTAGCTATATTACCTAAAACATGAAACAGTGAAAATTCATTTTCAGGTAGAATTACTTTAAACAGTGTTAACATAGGCTTCTCCAACCCGAGCTTTTCCAATTTCTCCAAGCTTAGAGAATTGTAGTGGCCCTCTTTATCACCCAAATTCCCCCAATCCTCCTCAGGGAAATTGAGGCTTCTGTCCTCCACTTCATTGCTGTGGTTCTCCATTGGATTTTAAAGAACCCAGTTCCCTAATGCCCTCGAGGTTTCTCTATTTCTCCTCCTTACTGAAGTATCTTCCCCCCCTACTTATCCCCAACCCAAATGACTGGATACTGCTTCTTGGAATGAAGAATTGTGGGGGCATCCCTATTCTGGTTCCTATTAGAGGGCCAAGACCGGGATTTTCTCCTTGTTGTTTCGCTATCCCAGATCATTATTGTTTCCCTTTCCCTGTTGCTACCATTGATACTACATTTGGACCGTTGGCCTTCACCCAGCACTGGGCTCAGCTTGATTCAGACATTATGCAACCTTACTGCAGGATCTCAAGAGGCGACTGTCCCCCCACCTAAGATTATAACTCCTTCTTTCCCATGGCATAAAGTCCACCATACCGGTGCGACATGTTTCATCCTACCTACATTGTAAAAACCCCAGAGGACGTCCCAGCAAGCCACCATCCCTCAGGACCTATCTATTGAAAGACCCATTATAGAGTTCCCAAACCCCCTCACCCCGATGGCATTATAGGAAAAATCACTCTAGGTTATTGAGACAGAGCCCTGAATGAAACAGGTATCTACTCTTACTTCATCCTGAGTTACCATAGTCATTAACCAGTAATCCTCCATAAAAATTATTTTTTCCATGTAGTCTAGAGTGGGAGCCGAGATAACATACCAAATCTTGCCAACGAAACCCGATTGTAGCTCAACTTCCTCCAGCCCACTTCCACCAAATTCCATAGCACGTCATGCCTTTGCTCTCTAAATGAAAATGCCTCATCTCCTAACTATTTTTCCCTTTTTTATTTGTCAGTTGCTCTGCCTGCCGTCTAAAGGACTCTCACGTGCCTTTGTCCTCCTTTCACACCCATTCCCTCATTCGATTTACTTGGGATGGGGTTTCCTTAACACTGCCATAATTTCCCTTCATAAATCCACACTTACTGTCGACTACTCCTTCCGTGGGATCACTCCATCCACCTTGCCAGCTGCTCTTGCCTGCCTGCTCCCACACTTGACATTGGGTCGCCATCTCCCACCTCTACCCTCATCCACATCTGCCTTAACCCTGTACTGCCTACTACCCCATGGCCATGTATTGCTTGCTGTCCCACCTTCGCTCATGGCCTCACACTGTCCTCTTCCACCTGTGTCCTTCGAGCCAATTGGGTGCTTTCTCTCACCTCGACCCCCCATGCCCTACGAGCCCCCTCACCTTCCTTCACCTCTTCTTGCCTACCGCACCCCGATCGGGGTTTTTCTCCCTTCTCCTTGTTGGTTTTTAGGATTTCCTCTAAACTTATCATCCCTTCCATTTGGCTTAGATCCTATCCCCTTATATGAAGGTTCCTTCCTGCCAGCCCGCACCCCCAGTTGGAAAGGTTATCTGTTGCCACGTTACCTAATCTGCGGATATGCGTGAAAATAATGTAGTCTATCCTTCCAATTAATTTTCCTATTTCTTGGACTAGTCGTTCCATACTCCAACTTTGTATAATCTTCTCCCATGTGGTTCCTTGCTGAAGTTTTTTTACCATTTCTATTGCTAGCTTCGAATCTCCCTCCACCTCGAGTCTCTGGAAACTTTCCCTCTCTGTTATTTCTAGCCCCCGCTTTAGTGCATGCAGCGACGCTACATTGTTTCTCGTAGTGCCAAACTCCATAGAAAATAGATGGATAGTATTGCTTTTGTCATCTTTGAACACTCCTCCAGATCCACCGCCCTCGGGTTTCCTTTCGTAGCTCCATCAAATTTAATATTAATGAAGTCTTTCTGAGGCCACATGAAGATGATTGCAGACTCATAGTGAGGGGGATTCTAATTCCACGAGTCAGGATTCAACATGTTGCATTTTAGGCTTAGTCCTGCCATGATTTGTCCTTCTTGGGGGTTAGTTTCCCAATCCTTTATGTACCAATTTAGCATGTTGGGTTTTAGGCTTAGTCCTGCTGTGATTCGTCCTTCTTGGGGGTTAGTTTCCCAATCCTTTGTGTAGCGATTCTTGGCTAAGATCATTTCTCTTATGTTCTGAACTATCATTCTCCATAATTCTACTGTTGTTCTCCTTTCCCCTTTGAAGACTCTTTTGTTTCTTTCCTTCCAGACTGCCTAGAATAAGAATCGCAATGATATCTGCCAAGCACGATTTAGGATGGGGTTCTGGTAAGGCTTTCTTCTCCATTTTTCCATTGTTGCTTTCATGCTTAATTGATCCCTATCACTAACGCCGAAGAGTTGTTCATGGTTTTAACAGAGGATTTTGTTGTAGCTGTAGATGTTTGCTAGATGTTCCATTGATTTTAAGTGTCCTTCATAGGTGCTATAGGTCAATGGTCCCTACAGACCTTTTATCTAGAGTTGATCCCAAGTGAGTGTTCTCCCATGCCGAAATATCCACAAGAAGAAAGTAATTTTCGGCCATAATTTATCTTGCTAGATTATGTCCCATATAGGTGGCCCTTGTTGCAGGTGGTGAGCTGATTGTAAATAGTAGCATTCTTTAATAGTGAGCATCCCTTCGATTTTATACCCCCACCTTATTATATCCAACCCTTCTGAGATTGCAATTTTCTGGGTTTGCATCTCTTTCTCATATGTTTCCCATTGGATGGATTTAGGAGCGCCTGACCAGTCTTGTTTCTATTTCCATTTTCTTTAGTGTTCTCCTGTGTCTGGGCTCCAAAATTTTTTCACTGTCTGATTTTCAAGCTATTGGTGAATCGACATATGACCCCTAGATCAGGTATATTGTAAATCTTTTCTCTCTACTGCCATGCTTCATCCCATTATATTTCTTTGTCTCCTTCCCTTATTTCCCAGAAGCCGTGGGTTCTTATCAGTTCTCTATTTTCTAATGCTAAATTCCATATGGCTAAACCCTTGATGTTTTCCTAGACCCTTAGCCTTCCTTCAATTGAACTTGGCATTCCACATTTCCTTCCCCAGATTTTCCTTCCATAGATCTGCTCCTCCCTAAATCCATCGCCACCATAGCTTTGCCCCCATGACCTGGTTGGGAATGTATGGGTTTGTGAGACCTAACCCTCCTTATTTTAATGGCTTTCTAAGCCAATTCCATGACAGTAGGGCCCATTTTTTATTTTATTTTTAATTTTAATTTTAATTTTAATTTTTATTTTTTTATTTTAATTTTATTTTTTAATTTAATTTTAATTTTATTTTTATTATTTATTTATTTATTTGTTTTATTTATTTTTATTTTTAATTTTTTCTGTCTTGGGCCCTTGCCACATATTTTTTTTAAATGTCAATCATCCCCTGGCATACTATTTTGGGTGGCACTTGACTAGATAATTGGTAGATCAAATCAACTGAAGCACTACTTTCAGCAGTATAAAACGGCTTGGCATATTCAGTGTTCTAAAGGTCCAGTTCTACATTCTCCCTTGGATTTTCACCAGCAATGTCTTCCAGTTTGCCACTCTAGTTTGGCTGTCACTTAACAGAATTCCTAAATATTTCAAAGGGAGATTGCCAATGCAGAATCCCATTATTCTTGCTAGGAAGGCTTGAGATGGGGCTGTAGTGTTAAAGAAAAATACATTTGAATTATCCTTATTGATATCCATCCTAGAGGCGCTCATGAAGTCATTCGGTATTTCCATAAGACCTCTAGCTTCCTCGAGGGTCTCTTGCCCAAACATCATTATGTCATCAACAAGTTGTTGTTGTGTTAACGACAAATCATTGCCCCACATTCTAAGACCTGTAAATTGATCCCTCTGCACTTTTTTTTACATACTTTCCTAGGCCTTCAGTAACCTATATGAATAATAAAGAGGACATTGCATTGCCTTATCTAAGCCCTTTGGTTGCATTGAACACCTCAATGGTCATCCCATTGAGAAGGACTGAAAATACGAGGTCGATATCATTGACATTATCCAGATTATCCATCTTGAATCGAAGCCAAACGCCTTTAGTATGCCCTGTAAGTACTTTTAGCTTAGTCGGTCATAGGCTTTCGATAAGTGTAATTTTACCAACATCACTTTAGTTTTTTTCTCTTAAGGGAATGAATTGCCTCTTATGCCATAACAATTCCATCTACTATTTGTCTCCCTTTAACAAAGCTTGTCTTTTATTAAGAGGTTAAGCCACATAGGATAGGTTTGAGGCGATTCACCATGATTGTGGCCATGATTTTGTAAATTACGTTGCAGAGCACTATTGGTCTGAAACCTTGCGGTTCCTTCGAGTGGTCGATTTTGGGAATGAGGGCAAGAGAGGTGGAATTCAAATCTAGATTTATTCTTTTATTACGTCAAGATTCGTCCACTATTTCCACAATATCATCTCCCATGAATGACCACGTAGCCTGAAAGAACTCGGTTGTGAACCCATCTAGGATTGGTGCTTTATTTTTTGCAAGGCCTTTGATTACTTCTTCCACCTTGGACTTGGAGATTTCCCTTAGAAGGGCCAAGTTATGGTCCCTGCTCACTAGTTGGGGAATAGGACGAGTTAGTCTGTTTATATTCTTTGTCCTATCGATGTTGGGTTTAGTTAGTAGACGTTGAAAATGGTGAACTATCAAGTTTTCCATATCTTCCTTTTGAATGAGGCGATTTCCTTCCTGATCCAGTAGGGAAAAGATCCTATTATGCTTCTTATATTGAATCATTTCTTTGTGAAAAAATATAGAGTTCCTTTCCCCCTCCTTTAGCCATTGGATTCTTGATTTCTGTTTCCATGGGATCTCTTCTTGTTGCCTTGTTTCCTCTAATTTATTTATCAGTTTTCCTTCTACCTCTATTAGGGATTTAGATACACCCTCTTTAATTTTTTGTTGTTGCACTTTCCTTGTCTTATCCTGAATCAATTCTTAATCTTGATGTACATATGTTATCGAACTCTTCCCTATTCCATTTTTTTATTTTACGTTTAAGATCTTTGAGTTAGAATTGGAAAGTATGCATTAGGTTTTTTCCTTCTTCCTGACTCTCTTTCCACCATTCCTTCAGTTTTCCAGTGAAGGTCGGGTCTCTTAACCAAAAGGCTACAAACATGAAGGGTCTCTTTGTTTTCCCTTGTTTCATGTCCACTTCTAATATAACCGACCAATCATCTGAGCCCAAGCAAGGTAGGATGGTTGCCTCATAGTAGACATCTTTTCTAATGAGCTCTTCTGTTGCCAAAAATTTATCGAGGTCAGACTTTATTTTCCTATTTACTCCCCGTCTATTGTTCCACCAACTGAAGCTCTTCTTAGATATCCCTGAATTACTCCATTTCTAGCTCCTCCCTTCTAATTTCTCCTTTTTTCTCTTCTATCGATGTTATCAGGTTGAAATCACCTGCTATCTGCCATAGCTTTTCATCATGCATTTTGTTAGGGTATTTATCCTTTGGAGGGAATTTTCCTTTTCAATTGGGATGTGCGGGCCATTAACTGTTGAGAGCAGGAACCAGTATTTAGTTCCTATGAGGCAGAACTAATGTGTGAGCATGTGTTGCATGCCTATCCAATACCCTACAATTACTTCTACTAGATTCCACAAAATTTATATCCCTCCTGCACTTCCTTTTACATCTGTTGCCATTCCCTCATACTGAGGTTTCATATTACTCGGGACCTCTTCTAGTTTTTCTCCTGCGATCTTAGTTTCTTGGAGAAGCTTGAATTGTGGTTTTTCATTTTTCAATCACTCCACTAAGTATCTTTGTTTTCCTTGGTTGTTTAGGCCTATTATGTTCCAGGATATTACTATCATTGGGAAACTTTATTTAGTTGTTGGTATACCATTGATAGCGGTACCACCCTGCCTGTGTTCACCAACATTTCACCCATTATCTGTATTGATTCCTGTAGGTTTCTCTGACCTCTTTTCATCCCCCCTTTTTCTTTGTTTTGGTACTCCTCGGGATTGTCCTAGTGCATCCCCAGTTCTTCTGCGATCTCGACCTGTTAATATCCTTACATAGCTTGGTATCGTCGAAAAGTCTCTTTGTATAGTTTCTTTTGGTCTTCCAGGATGAATCTTTCATCTAAGTGTCTCCATTCATTCAAAAATTTCTTAAGGACTTCTTCCTCCATAGTAAGCTCCTCCCCCTTTCTTGGGTCGACTTCCATTATAGTGGTTTCCATCCCTACCAGTTCATCTTTTTCTGTGAGTTCTCTTTTGGATTTCTTCTTGGGTGTTGTTTTTGCTTGACTGGAGCTTCTCTCTTTTACTTTTTCGTGGCAATCGGGTCTCATTTTCCTCTTCTTCTTCCACCTGTAGTAATTCATACATGTTTTGACTGCTCAACTAGGCTTGGATTTCTTTTTCTGGGTTATGGAGTCCGTTTGGTTTCCTCCTCTTAGTTTTAACTACCTGGAACCCTTCATTTCCATCCTGTGGGGTCTTCTTCTACTTCTCCTTGTTCTCTATCTCTTCCTGGTTCAGTGGGAATTCCTTGAATAGATGGCCATATTCATGGAACCTTCAACATGTGAATGAAATATGCTCATAGTCTACGGTCTGCTTCCAAACATCCTCATGGTATTCTAGCTCCACTAATTCGGGTATAGGTTCAGCTATGTTCATATATACACATATTCTCACATAGGGTGTGTATTAGCCTCTTTTTGTTGTTTCTATTATTTTGACAAATTTTCCTATTGTATTCCCAATGCCCTCTAATATTTCTGGATCCCAGAAGTCCATTGGGAGGCAAAACAATCTTACCCATACCAGGGCTGCCAAAAATTTCTCTTTGTCGGGGTCATAAGAATCCTCCCAATATTGCATGAACAGACCAAGATTATAATGGAAGTAGGGGCCATTTACAAATATTCTTTCTTTATCGTGCAGGTTTGAGAAGATTACTGTAAATAAGCCTCTGGCTCCCAGCTTGAGTTCGATATGGCCCTTAGGGTTCCATTTCTGTTGTATCCACTTCATGAGGTCTTTCTTCGTCGGCCACACCCCTATGAACTTGCATATCAGCGCGTGGTCCTTTAATGAAGCTTTTATATCTTTCCAATTTTTCATCAAGATGATGAATCTCAATTTCTCTACTGCACATGGTAGACATTTTCCCCTGCTTCGAGCTTGCCAGCGTGCCCCGAGGACAAGGCCATTTGTCTAGTTCATTTCTTCGGCTTACAGTTCTGCGTTTGCTTTATGGTGGGAATCTCCTGTTGCAGCGTCCTGATAGGAGGGGATCTCCCCCCTGCCGACTTCCTGTATCATTCCGGCCTTTCTTGCGGGCCAAAGGTAGGCTGCGCTGCTGGAATCGCTAGGAAAGTAGGTTTTCCTCTTAGGTTAGGGCATAGTAGAGTCTCAGATCTACTAGGGTTGCAGAGCATTTTGATAACTTCTTCAATTAAAAAAAAAACTTGTTATAATTATTACTTAAATAAAAAATAAGAAATAAAAAAGATCGTATTAAAAAGTACATAATTTATTTTCTTTGTATCAATTTTTATAACAAAGGGCTTTTACTACTTAAAATTAGTTGCCTTCATATATGCCAATTTTTTAATAGTATAGTGACTTTATTTTTGGACTTAGTGAGTAAACTTCCTGATGTTAGAGTTGGAATCCTTGCTCCAAATTTGAATTAGCAAGTTTAAATTCAAATTTGAATTTAAATTGGATTCTAGAATAGGAAATTATAGTTTTTCAAATGTGATAATATAATAAATAATATTATCTACTAATCAACTTAATTTATAATATTATTTTTAAATTTACTTATATAAATATTATGTTGATAGAAATGTCTATTTTGGAATAGGGCTTTTGGAATTTGGATGGTAAATATTTAACTTTCCCTTAGTACACACTTCCATCCACACATGCTTCTCCTTCACATCACTTTCCCTTTTGTACACATCCCCACTTCGGCACACATTCCTACCTCATGCACACTTATCTGTTTGGTAGGATAATTTTTTCTATTTGTTAATTTTTTTTAGAATTTATATAATAATATCTCATAAAATATTCTTTAATAATTATTTTAAAAAATTATCATAATTTCATTTTTATTGATAATCAGAAGAGATTATTGTTTCATAGCTATGACATTGTTTAATACCATTTGAGTTTTGTCTTACTCGTTTGAGTAAAAATCTCAACTAATGATAATGTTCATGAAATTTAATATCTTGTGTCATTGATTCATATAAGATAAAATAAGATAATTTTGTTAATGTTTAGTCAATGGAACTATGCTAATTCAAAATTTACTAGATTATGTTATTGTCAACAAATTAAAAAAATGATCTCACTTTAATTAAGAAAAATAACTATAAGAGGGTATCTTCTCAGATTTACATCACTTTACGGAGACACCATTTTCACTTTTACAAACTATGCCAATTTCTATAGGAAATTGACATCATGTAACAACCCAAAATTAAAATATATAACTAATTATATCAAATGATGCGATTAATAATCAACACACAACTATTCAACTATTCAACATAGAATTTTCGAAAACCACAAGCAAAGACGACTTACTTGTAGCGACAACGTTCCTTACTTATGATTTTATAGTTGAATACCATTTCAATCTCATTGACTGCAACAAAGTTTTGGGGTACGACTCTCTACCCAACCATAGGCTCAACTACACATAATCTTTCTCCATTTGGCCACCCCGAGCCTTCAGTCAATGTACTACTGTTAGAGATTCCTTTGTTTCATAACACTTTTCTCCCAATAGATTAATGGGTGAAGGAATTAATGAATCTCATCCTCCTCATCATCCATTAAATAGACTAAAAAACGGAAAGGGGTAGGCGTGCACACATTCCATGTTTGTACATGCAACTTTTATTTCTTTATTTTAAGTTTTACTTAATTTAATATTTCTGATAATTTAACTCTTTCTTATTTTATTCCTTTTTACTTTTTGTCAACTTTACTTATTCTTACTATTTTTATAGTTTATTTTTATATATAGTTATTTAGAACTCTAGTTCATTATTTTCTATTTTATTGTTTACTATTATTATATTTTCTTCATTATTTACTATATTTATATTTTATTTATTATTTATTTAATTTTGTTATATATTTTTTATTATTTATTATTTCTTTACTATGATTATATTTTCTTTAATATTTATTATTTATTCACTTGCATATTGATATTATTTTATTTTATTTTATTTATTATTGTTATTATTATTACGGGGATCAAATACTCCCACTCTTTAAGGAACTTTGTCCTGAAGTTAAGTTGAAAATTTTAACCTTTTATTTTATTTTATTTAGTTATTTATTACTTTACATTTTCGCTATACGCTCTATTGAACGAATATAACTAGCAGGCATCGAATGTTTTCACATTGCTAGGGAACTCTCAAGAAATCTTTGTCAATTTTCCCAACTTTTAGAACTAGACATAAAACCTCATCGGTCTGTACCATATCCCAAGGTTGGCCCCAAGGATCGCGCTCAACGCAGACCTCATCTGCCCCAAGGCAGGCACCTAACTTATTACTCTAGGTGTCTTGAAAGGCTAGACACTCACTAAGGTGCACGACCTGAGGCATCAAAGTTCTTACACCCCCACCAGACTTCGGCATGACAATCCATTATCAGGTGCTTCACCTCTAATATTAGGGTCTTCGCCTCTCGATATGGTCACATAGACCCTCAAGATATATCCATAAAGAGATATACAAGATAAGGGAACCATTGGCATATATAGTGTTGATTGAGTATGTCCCCAACCCATATGGTGTTACATATTCTCCCTCACAGGTATGGGCATCCACGATATCATCAAATAACCCAACCCTTTTGACCCATTTATGGAGTTCCTATCAGTCACCACATCAAACCAATGCATTATTTATAATCATATTATCATAGAAAATAATCCACATGCTAACTCTTGCATGCCATCATTGTGTCATAACATCATTGTTAATCAAAACATTCTGAATAATAAAGAATTGCATGCTCATGCATGTCATAAAATCTTCATGGAATTACCACATGTTTCACATCATGAAATATCATCCTACATTATAACATCAACATAGTTTCATCAAAGATATTTCATGAGATCACATAATAAATGGAATCACACATTAACATAACCTCATACCATAACATCATAAATATAAGAATAATCTCAATACACCTCAAATATAGAACAATAATACACTATACACATTCTTATCATGAATCAATTTCATTTTCTTATATGAACAATGAATACCAACTATGAAATAAGATTATTGAACATCCATCTAGGATCTAAGGTATCTCACAAATTCTATTAATGATATGTTTTCATCAAGATACCAATTACATTTTAATAATCATTCCCGATTCTTTTAACTAGGAGGTTGACTATTTACCTGGGTTATAGACACCATTACTAAATTTCAGGAGGTGACATTCTTGGAGAAATGTTGACCGATTAATATTTTGATATGCCCTAATGACTATAAGAGTTCAATCATATATATATATATATATATATATTCAACCATACAAATTGCATCTATATCATTATATAAATGATACTCCCACCATACATGAAAACCCAAAATCACATAAATGTACACCCTTGCAAGGTCAAACTCTTACATCAATTCCATAAAAAAATAAAATGCTAGCAACTAGGATACAACATAGGCACATGATCACATTATTTCTACCAACCCATAAATACATATAGTAAGCATTATCAAAATAATCAACAATTTATATTTTAGATGACTTATTGTGGATGGAAACCATGAGAAAACTTGGTACATCTATAATCAATTGATGATATCAAGTCATAATTGACACAACATCAAAACTTACATTTTTTAATAAGTGACACCATATTATCAGTTATTCTAAAACTAATGCCAATAAGGTATAGAGAATTCTCCACAAGTCAAATGTAACTTTAATCTACTTGTATCAACAAACATTAGTAGATATATCAAAAGAAATCCAAATAGTGAATAAAATTGACATCCTAACTTAATAGAGAAACATTAGGTAGAAAATAAATATTATGATTAAAACTAAGAAATTAGGTTATCAACATGAGGCATTATTTGAATGAATAAATATATTATCTTTATTTTCCCCTTTCATTCATGATGATAGTAATAAATTCCACAATATAAAACAAAAACACAATCTCTTTATCATTCATCCAAATCTATTTCAAATTATCATGTATATGAGTTTCACATCATCATAAAATAACCTTAAAAAAATTTGGTAATTCAATTTTCTTTCTTTTAATTAAATAAAATAATTCTTTTATATCGTGATTTAAATATAAATAATACAACTTTTCGTTAAATAATATTGATTCTTTGACCATAATTATTTATATATTATATTTTATATTATTTTTTTATATTTATAAAATGTTTATTTACATAATATGCACTCTATATTTAATATTACTTTTTATTTAATTCATAACTTATTTAAAACCAGGTTCACATTACATTACATAACGACCCAACATATTTAACCATAATATAATAATCACAAGCAATAATTAACCCATAGATAGATTTCTATTACATAGATTTCTATATATTTATATTAATATAAAAGTTCATCTCACAAATTTACCCTATTATCTATAAACTATCTACTTTAATTAAAATTAATTAATTCTATAAAAAAAATATCCCTACTATTATATACCTTCATTTTACACTTAAATTATTAATTATATCATTTTTCTACTAAATTACATTTTCAAAATATTACATAAGAAAATGATGCAGGGTTAGCCTGCAATAACCAGGATCTTATATGTTCAAGCATGAGTTAGAATGCATCACAACTTTTCCCCAAATCAAAACCTCAATGCTAGACAAATTCACCATTTACTATTATCATGCAGAAGCTATCTTCATCATATGATTCAAGCCAACCTGATGCCTGTATATACCTCTTCCGCGAGATTTCAAAGAGTGATTCCCCATGCCCTCTCCATTTGCGATAACTTCCAGAATCATGTAAAAAAAAAAGGAAAGTTGAGCCACTTGAATTATTAACTTGATGAGAATCTGTAATATCAACATCTACATTTTATCAACTCCGCACATATGGCATGAATAATGTGACAAAAGGATCAGGATCATCTTGCATGATTTCTGTAGCACAATGAAATTCCTCTTTGAGCACACGTATACTGTGCTTGTCAACAACACGGTCCAAATCATGAGAAATCTCGAACGGGTCTTCTATGCAAATAAGATGTCGCTCATTTCCAATATGCCTCGTCAAATCCTTTTCATTCTTACTAAGAAGCCCTCCAGTGCGAACTGATATCACAGAATTGGCATAATCAGGACGAAAATCCCAGTAGTGAAAGAAAGCTGATCGGACGTTTTGCTAATAGCCTGCATGTTGTTAGAGAAAGACACTTCCGGTTGCAGTTGAAGGTTCAACCCAAAATAAAACAAAGATCTCACTTATATACGAATTTGCATAATAATGGATTGTATGAGCGAGTCATCGTGAGGAATCCAGTCACGCTGCTCCTTCTGCCTATGGTTGACAGCCTCTCCACGCAAACAATGAAGAATCACCAATGAAAACACACAACCGCACTTCTAATTTCAACCAGCTGGAGAACCCTCTCCCTCTCTCTGTGCAAACAATAACACAACGATCCTTTCTTTATACTTGGTGATGCTTAAACCTGCAGCCAGTTCAAACCAACTTATTCTCCACCAGCAATCACAGCTACGCCTTTTGGTTTTGAATTATAGCTGATATCAAGGCATCGACTTCGTTAATTAGGAGCGTTCTCTCCACGCAGGATCAAGCCTGGCTCCTGCTCTCTCCACGCTCCTACTCCTGGCGCTCCTGCTCTCTCCATGCAGACACACCACGCATAAATACAACATTCGATCAACTTAATAAGGAGAACCTTCCACGCATATGCCACATATAATGTTGTATACTCTTTTAATCTGGAATTGCACCGGTTCGAACCTATGCCACCACCATCACTCGACTGGATTAATACACAGATCTTTATGTATTACATGCAATTCATTTCGCCCACGCTTGGCAAGGTATTCATACCCAGTTCTTATACATGTATCGCCTGTAATCAATTGCGCCCACCGGTATTAATACACAGGTTTATATATATCTACCCTCCACTGCGGTATTAATACATAGTTTTATATATATCATATACAAACAGTTGCGCCATATAAAATCTGCGGAATTTCCCAATTTCACAGTGATTTTAAAATATCCATTAACACTATAACATCGAGCCTTTTAATACACATCGCAATCAAACTATAAGATACATGCATAATATGAGAAGACCCATTACACTAAAACGCTGGAGAGTTTTTAAAATTATAATTTGGCACCCACTCCCCTCTAATGAGAGCTTTAGCTACCTCTTTATTTTATATAATAATGGATAGGTCTTCTCAGACCTTATCCCTTAAAAAAAGCAGGTTTTTTTTTTTTACTTTTTCTTTTTACATAATGACTTAAAGCATAAAAGCTTTATTACACCTATCTATCTATGATATAGATAGTATGTTTTATTCTCCAGTCTTATCCTAATTTTAGCTGAAAAAACATAGAAATTCTATCCCAAATTTTGCTCCTATTTTATTTTAATTTATAAAATATTAAAATTATCACACCCCCCTTTTATCACATATTTACAAATGAAGATGGTCATGATGCTCCTGCATCATACACCCAACCTTAAAATTAATCATGATCCCCTGATCATGTGTTCGGATCTGTGTATGCCTCGATCCCATATCTTGTGTTGCAACTTTCCATTTGTCGCTGCTTTTGTCTGTTGTTCTTCTCCAGGTCTCCACACTTTATGCTGCCTTGCTCCACTAGCTGCACCCTCGCAATCTTTTGTTGTCTTCCTCTTGTTGCTTCTCCTTTGTTTCACTGCTGCTGGTCTCTTCCGGGATTCCTTCATCATCATCTGCCTCATCAGTTCAATTTCTTCGTCTAACAAATTTTCTCCTACATCTTCAGTAAGACCTCTACTCACAAAACAATTGCTAGAATAAAAAATATAAGGCTTCAGTGCCCCCATAGATTTTGCTGCTACCAGTGTTGTCTCAGCTGCCACCATAAATGTCGCCCCACATGTTGCTCTAGCTGTGACTATGGATGTTGCTGCCTCCCAAACTTCCTGTCCCTCTGCAACATTCTTTTGCTCATCACCTGCAATTTCATTTGCAACTTCTTCCTCAGGTTCAAATGTCTCTGGAAACACTTGAGTATGCTGCTCTGAGCTCCTTCTTGACTCCTCTATCAACACATCAGTGTGTTGTTTTGCATTCATCAAGAGACTGTTAGCTAGTCTCTCCTTCTTACCATCATCTTCTCCATGACTGTCATTCATGAAAACTCTCTTTTCTTTCTTCTTCAACAAATTATCCTGTACATAAGTCCTCTGTCTCTCCAACTCTCTTCTCTGGAGATCTAGTTTTCTATACAATTCAACAATTTCATTAGGAGTAGAACTTGGAAACTTCACATAATTTTCTATACCTTCAACAACTTTTGACCAATCATTAGCTGATCCAACATTCTTATTAGACTCCTTCGTCTTCATTTTCTCATCATCGATCTGAATAGCCTTTAGATTCAACTCTTCTTGAACAAATTCTAAAGCTTGTTCATCTCCCTGTTCTGTACTTGCAAACATGCGCAACTCATTAGTATTTGAATCACAAGACTTTTCAGTCTTGACTGCTTCCTCCATTATTTCACCAATGGAAACCTCCTCTTCCAACTCAGCTGCTTTGAGTTCTTCTTGTCTCAAGTGTTCATCCATCATCTACTTAAGCTTCCTCAGCTCCTCTGTTAACTACATGTTTATCTGTAAATTTCTTTTCTGTTGTAGCCTCTGCCATTTCACTCTCTTCCTCATCAGTAAACCATGTCTTTGGTCTTTCACATTTTCCCTTAACAACTCCATCAATAGCTCAAGATGAACTGCTATCTCAGCTTTCTCTTTCTCATACTCTTCCTGAGTCAACTGCTGTCTTATGCCATTCGCCTTGGCATATTTCTCCTTCTTTCTTCTATGGCCTCTTTCTGAGCCTCTGCTCTCTCCTTTATGACTTTCAGTAGTCATCTCCTTCGCCATAAATTCCTCACCTATGAGTTGCATGAAGCCTCTACAACAACAACCTCTCTTGTTGCCACTTACCTCACCAATCCTTCCCTCCGGATCTGGTCTTTTGGTAATCATTGGTCCTCTGCTGGAACCTTTTGAGCATCCTCTATTGCTCCTGTAGACTTCTCTCATCTGCAACTTTATTCAACCTCTGTTGAATCTTTAGTTTCTTCTACATTCACTTAGAATCCCTTGCTGGACTCCTTTATCACTGCACTCTTTGCTACAATATTCATCAGTTCCAAAAATCTAACATTCATTCATCACACGCAATTAACTTAATTAAAAAAACTTAAATCTTCAAACAGAGCTATTCCTGCTCTGATACCACTTGATGCAGGGTTAGCCTGCAATAACCAGGATCTTATATGTTCAAGCATGAGTTAGAATGCATCACAGCTTTTCCCCAAATCAAAACCTCAATGCCAGACAAATTCACCATTTACTATTATCATGAGGAAGCTATCTTCATCATATGATTCAAGCCAGCCTAATGCCTGTATATACCTCTTCCGCGAGATTTCAAAGAGTGATTCCCCATGCCCTCTCCATTTGCGATAACTTCCAGAATCATGTAAAAAAAAAGGAAAGTTGAGCCACTTGAATTATTAACTTGATGAGAATCTGTAATATCAACATCTACATTTTATCAACTCCGCACATATGGCATACATAATGTGACAGAAGGATCAGGATCATCCTGCATGATTTCTGCAGCACGGTGAAATTCCTCTTTGAGCACACATATACTGTGCTTGTCATCAACACGGTCCAAATCATGAGAAATCTCGAACGGGTCTTCTATTCAAATAAGATGTCATTTCCAATATGCCTCGTCCAATCCTTTTCATTCTTACTAAGAAGCCCTCCAGTGTGAATTGATATCACAGAATTGGCATAATCAGGACGAAAAGCCCAGTAGTGAAAGAAAGCTGATAGGATGCTATGCTAATAGCCTATATGCTGTTAGAGAAAGACACTTCCGGTTGCAGTTGAAGGTTCAATCCAAAATAAAACAAAGATCTCACTTATATACGAATTTGCATGATAATGGATTGTATGAGCCAGTCGTTGTGAGGTATCCGGTCACGCTGCTCCTTCTACCTGTGGTTGACAGCCTCTCCACACAAACAATGAAGAATCACCAATGAAAACACACAGCCGCACTTGTAATTTCAACCAGCTGGAGAACCCTCTCCCTCTCTCTGTGCAAACAATAACACAACGATCCTTTCTTTATATTTGTTGACGCTTAAACCTGCAGCCAATTCAAACCAACGTATTCTCCACCAGCAATCACAACTATGCCTTCTGGTTTTGAATTATCGCTGATATCAAGGCATTGGCTTCGTCAATTAGGAGCGTTCTCTCCACGCAGGATCAAGCGTGGCTCCTACTCTCTCCACGATCCTGCTCCTGGCGCTCCTTCTCTCTCCATGCAGACACACCACGCATAAATACAACATTCGATCAACTTAATAAGGAGAACCTGCCACGCATATGCCACATATAATGTTGTATACTCTTTTAATCTGGAATTGCGCCGATTCGAACCTATGCCGCCACCATCACTCGATTGGATTAATACACAGATCTTTATGTATTACATGCAATTCCTTTCGCCCACACTTGGCAAGGTATTCATACCCAGTTCTTATACATGTATCGCTTGCAATCGGTTGCGCCCACCCGTATTAATACACAGGTTTATATATATCTACCCTCCACTACGGTATTAATACATAGTTTTATATATATCATATACAAATAGTTGCGCCATGTAAAATCTGCGGAATTTCCCAATTTCACAGCGATTTTAAAATATCCATTAACACTATAACATCGAGCCTTTTAATACACATAGAAATCAAACTATAAGATACATGCATAATATGAGAAGACCCATTACACTAAAACGCTGGAGAGTTTTTAAAATTATACTTTGGCACCCACTCCCCTCTAATGAGAGCTTTAGGTGTCTCTTAATTTTTTATAATAATGGATAGGTCTTCTCAGACCTTATCCCTTACAAAAAGAAGGCTTTTTTTCTTTTTCTTTTTACATAATGACTTAAGGCATAAAATCTTTATTACAACTATCTATCTATGACATAGACAGTATGTTTTATTCTCCACCCTTATCCTAATTTTAGCTGAAAAAACATAGAAATTATATCCCAAATTTTGCTCCTATTTTATTTTAATTTATAAAATATTAAAATTATCACACCCCCTTTTATCACATATTTACAAATGAAAATGGTCATGATACTCCTGCATCAAAAAACCTTTTATATATTTATATATCAATCTGAATATATCACAAATAATTTAAATTTGTCAATTTAAACATATTCATATGCAACCAATTAGTAATTTATACTTTAAAATAAAACATAGCCGAATGCAATTAGTAATTTATACTTTAAAATAAAGCATAAGCCAATGCACTTGATTATAGTGACATGCAGATTTTAAACCTGGAGTATAAATTAAAATTACACATGTAAATAGATTTTTTTATTTAATTTGTTTTATTAACAATAATATTAGTTAATTTAAACTTTCTAATGCCTTTCTATCAAATTAGTAATTTATACTTTAAAAGAGAGCAGAAGTCAATAAACTCGATTATAATTACATGCAAATTTTAAACATTGAGTAATATATATAAATTACACATATAGATATATATTTTTATTTAATTTATTTTATTAACAAAATATTTTAATTTTAATATTGTATTTTATAAAAAATTAACTTCAATTTTTATTTATTTTTTTAATAAAAAAATGAATTACTTTTTATAAAATTATCTTCAAATCTATTTTTTATTTTAATAAGAAAAAGTAAAATTATCCTTATTAAATATTATGGTTTTCATGTCAAAACAATATATGAGGATATTTTTGTAACTAATTAAATAATATCATAGATATTTTTAACCATATTAAGAATTCAATTTACATATAATGTTTTTTACTAAAATCAAATATGTATGATAAGATTCATAGTTTCAAGTGTTGTAGTTAAAATAGAGAACTAATTATATAGAATTATGTGAATAATAATCAAAACACAACTATTCAATATAGAATTTTCAAAAAAATGAGCTTATCTGTAATGACGACATTCTTTATTTGTGATTTGGAATTGAACACTATTTGAATCCCACTAAGTGCAACAAAGTTTTTGAGAACGACTCTCCACTCAATTGTAAACTCAACTGCATATAATCTTTTTACAACTAGTCACCCCCGAGGTCTCAATCAATGCATTATTGTCAAGGATTCCTTTGTCTGAGAACACTTCTCTACCAAGAAAATGGATGAATCTTATCATGTTCATCATCCATTAAATAGACAAAAAGATGGAAACAAAACCGCATGCACACATTTCATTTCTCAACATTAAATTTTTATTTCTTATTTTATGTTTCACTTAATTTAATATTTCTTTTAAATTAATTCCTTATTATTTTATATTTTTTAATTTTTGGTAACTTTACTTACTCTTACTTTTTTATAGTTTACTTTTTATATATATTTATTTAGAACCAAGTTTATTATTTACTATTTATTTGTTTACCACTATTATATTCTTTTATTATTTACTTTATTATATTTTCTTTATTCTTTATTCTTATTTACTATGATTATATTTTTTTTATTATTCATTATTTATTCACTTGTATATTACACATCAACTCATAGATTAGTGATTGAAAATAAATTTATTTGATTGGTTGTTTATGACAATATTTACAATCATGACAAGTTAACATAAACATATTTCTAAATAGGACTGCTGCTTTGCACTTATTCCACTTGTTTTAAATTGATTTTATGTGATATGCATGTTGATTTTTTTTTATTTATTTGTAATCTTATTGATGAAAAAAATTACAATAAATTTATTTGATTAAGTTATTTATGACAATATATTACAATCATGACAAGATAACATAAACTTATTTTTAAGCAGGGGATTAGTGGTTTTGCAACTATTTTACTTGTTTAAATTTATTTTAATGTGATGCACATCATGTTATACTTTATTTTTTTGAAAAACTATTTGTAATTTTATTAATACAAACAAAATTTGCTAGGTTAAACTTTTATTTTCATGATTTACACAATGCTTCATACAATGGCAAATTAACTTATTCCCTACACTACAATATAATATATTCAATTCAATTAGTTTATTATTTTATTAATTTTCAAATTAAATAAACATTCTATTATTATTATTTTACTACATCTTCATATTAATATTAAATTATAAAGACTGGAAAATTGGAAAATGAATATAAGCCTAGGTAATTTGATAGGTAGGTTACTAAAAGAGAGACTGTAGACATCATCGTAGGATATGGTGATGGCATTTAGACAAATGTTTTTACAAAGTTGTTGGAGTTATCAAACAGGTTGAAGATTTTATTTTGGGAACATATATAAAACAAATGTTACCAAAGAACACAAGTTTCCTAAACACAAGAAAAAGTGTTGATGTTCATCAAATAGGAAAGGTAGTGCAAAGAGAGAACTCGTTCATGGTCCATTTGTGTAAATATAATTATTGCAAAAGCACTTTAAAAAGCTAAAACCCTGGAATATTCACCCTTAAAGATATGGAATATTCACCCTTAAAGATATTGAAAGTGATCAATGAAAATCCATAGCTTTCCTTAAAATGATCCATGAAAATGCACATGTTTGCTTGAAAGTTTGGACATTAGTGCAATCCTTAACATGCCATATATCTACTTGCAGGTCCTGTCACTAACAAACTAAAATTTGTCTCGGCATTGTTAATGTTAATTTTACTGTGAATGAGTTTGGTTTGATAGTTAGATAGGCTTACGGTAGATATTAAGCGAATGATTTGTCTCCGATCATTTGACATGACATTGGATGCATTGTCCGATTATTTGACATGACATTGGATGCATTCTTATATCGGAGAGCGCAAATGCAGTGATTTCTGTGTTTGCCCAACAATTTCACAAACTTCTCTCTTTTTGTTTTGTGATGTGATCGTATTTTCTGAATACATTTCCATCATCTTCATGTTTGGTATTCAAGGGCCAACGATGCATTGCAACTCAAAGCATATGACAACGAACAGATTTGAAAGGAGACCTTCCAGACTACATTGACGTTGGATTTTGTGTGATCTAATGATTGAATGGCTACATGCGAGGTTCAGCGTGAAGGGTGGTCCCGGATTTTATTTAAGAAAGTAATTATGAAAAGGGTTGTAACGTTGGATTTTGTGTGATCTAATGATTGAATGAGCAC
Organism: Pinus taeda; assembly: GCA_000404065.3. Taxonomy (NCBI): domain Eukaryota; kingdom Viridiplantae; phylum Streptophyta; class Pinopsida; order Pinales; family Pinaceae; genus Pinus; species Pinus taeda. The sequence continues at coordinate 73,894 of APFE030566941.1, read as the reverse complement.
ATGCGAGGTTCAGCATTAAGGGCGGTTCCGGATTTTATTTAAGAAAGTAATTATGATCGGTTGTATTTCAGGTTGTTCGTGTTTATATATATATTTATTAGGGTAAGAGCTAACCAGCTTGTTATAGGACATTAATGACTGGTTAGCTGCATGTTTTTTAACTTTATAATACACCCGCCCCCATATCGAGATAAATGAAAAATAATGGGGTGTGTTATAAAGTTAAAGGGCATGCAGCTAACCAGTCATTTAATGCCCTATAGCAGGCTGGTTAGCTCTTGCAGTATTTCAGGTTGTTCGTGTTTATATATAAGATTAAAATAACAGTTTGAATTATGTAATTTAATTTTTTTTTCCATGTAAAATTGATGGGATAATATGTTCATATTATGATAGATGGGATAATATGTTGATATTCTGATAAATCATGTGTAGGATTTTAAGTAATATTGAAGAGTAAATATGCTCAAAAAAGAAGCAAAACATAGAAGAGTTGGATTAGAGAGAGTGGTCGTAATCTAACTTGTGATTATAACAAATTTCTGCTTGATTTCAAGTAAAATTGACCAGAAAATATGAAAAATGGCCAAATATAAAAAGATTAGACTACATAGCTCAAACTTGTAATTCTATTAAATCGAAATACCCCAAATTTTTCAGGTGCTAAATCCATTTTATGCATTAAAAACTTATTTTAAATAACTCAAATCAAAATACTCTAAAATTTTTAGAGTGCTTAATCCATTTTTGGAACAGGGAGGCTCATTCTACAACCCAGTGAGGGTCTTGTAAGTATGTCACATCCTCAAAAAATAATAAAAATATATAAATCCAGTATGAGAGTCTTGTTTAAATATGTCACATCCTCAAAAAATAATAAAAATATATTTTCCTAATGTTAGTCAAAACAGAAAAAAAACTCAAATAACCATATAAATAAACAATTAAAAATCCACTAACACAACAATTAACTTAGTTGTTGATATTTCAGTTTTATTATACTTAGTTATGTGATATTTCACTAAATAAAATAAATAAAATATTTCGATGTTTTTCTTAAATAAATTGTTTTACTATCTCATTTAACTAATATATTTCAGGATATAGTTTTTTTCTTCTATATAAAAAAGTGTTTTTTATATATATAATAATGTGTGTATTAATATTTACATTAGCAAATACTTGAATGTCCAAAAGAAAGTAATTAAAAGTAAAATAATATATTATTTTTATATAGGAAGAAAATGTGTAATTCATTCAATTTTAATATACAATATTGATAATAATAACATATTTAAAAATACAATTTAAATAATGAAAATTTACCATTATAGATGTATTTTAATTGCATATTTACCAAGCACTAAAAAATAATAATTCTATTGACCTGTAAATCTTTTTTAAAATTTGAAATTTGATCGCTCTCTATTCTTAGTAGATCTCTAGTTAAAATAAATCTACCCTAGTGTACATTCAAAAACTTATTTTAAATAACAACCTTACCCAAAATTATATCATAATCCAATTCCAAATGAACTGAAAAAACAAAAGATTTGATTAGAGACCTTCCCTACTGCAATGACATTGGATGGTATGTGATCTTTAATGATTAATTATGTCCTAATCCAATTCCAAATGAACTTAAAAAACAAGTGATTTGACAAGAGACTTTCCATACTACAATGACATTGGATGTTATGTGATCTTTAATGATTGAATGAGCGCATGCAAGGTTCAACATTCTGAACCGTGGTTGCAAGGAACGAGAGATTTGACGAGAGACCTTCCATACTACAATGACGTTGGATGTTATGGGATCTTTAATGAGTGAATAAGAGCATGCAAGGTTCAACATTCTGAACCGTGGTTGCAAGGTATATTGAAGAAAGTAATTATGAAAGGGGAGATGCAACATACCGTGAACTTTGAAACTATGGGCTGGAGATTATCATTTATGCGTGCCCCTATTTTTCCAAAAGATACTCTTTGTTTCGGTCTCTGAGAAAATTCCTCTCAAAACAAATGATTTTCAATAAAGTCCTTCCCATTCCAAACCATATTTTCAAATAAAAACGCCCCAACACTTTAACGGTAAAACACTCAATGGCCACTTTGTGCATGAATTGTCACGTGCAAAGGCTCTCAATGAGATCTACAACAGGAAATCCACCGACTCATACATGCAAGGGTTGTGTGCAATCAAAACTTTTCAAAGATTATTTATATGCTTCTTTTACTTGCCTTTCTTATCAATGCATTATTTATATGCTTCGCTGCAATGTCGTATCTTCCGATGCACTCGCTTATGTACTGTTTGATTATGATCAGAAAATGACTTTGCCTGATTTGTAGTCCTCTTCCTCATTGTATCCAAACTCTGAGGGCACTAACACTAAATCCAATTTCTTACCTTTGTTATTATTGAGTATAATAGTATATAATTTCTTGCCCTTTTTTATTATGGGAGTATAATAGTATATTTGTCTTAGTATTGATTATAATAATATATTTATGGGATAACTATTTATTTGAGTACATGTTTTTATTATTTGAATTTAATTGTCAATAATTAGTAAGTAATGGTAGAGATTTAATCTCCATGGAATAAGTTTTTAGTGAGATTTTATTTCCCTCTTAGTTGCATAGTCAAGCTTGGAACCAAGAACAACTAGTTGTCCTTGGTGTGATAGATGGAGTAAGGCTTGGCTTTTCTAGGGTGGGGTCGCATGCTAATGGCGTCGCAGTGGCAATGACCTATGTGGGCTTTCCATTTTTTTACTTTCGATCGCTGAGAGAGCAAGGTGTCTCATTGGGGGTGTGGGTGGCGTCAACGCTGGAGGACTAAAGTTGTCCTAGTGTAGACAGTCACGACACCATGGGTTTGGTCACAATGCTTAGTGGAGTTGGCATGTACCATCACTCAGTTTCGAATGTTAAGGTTTTTATGGATCCTCACATTCATGGACAAGGATTTCTAGGTATTAGTCTCCCCCCTACTGCATGCATTATATCTTTTATTAAGTGTCTAGTGTTGGTTTTATGATGGTGGCCCTCATGAATTTCTCTTGTTCCATTACTGTTAATTTGGTCTTAAGGTCTTAAGGTCTCTCTTGAATCTTGCATTGTCAAGTCCATTTCTAGCCTTGTCTTCCCCTTATTGGGTGTTTTTTGGCTTTATTCCCTAGTGGTCTATTCGTTGGGTCGGATATGCCTTGAATTTTTCACCCTAGGTTTGTCTAGCCATTTGGTAGTCAAGCAAGGTAGGGATTTTGGGAGTCGATCTTATTTTGGTTGACTAGTGCTTCGAGGTGGTTAAGGGATCTCAAGACCTCTTTTTCCATTGGTTAGTAGTTGGGGTTAGGTGTGAGGGCTATGGCTGGTAGCTTTTCTTGTTGTGGGAGTTGGTTGTGGTTTTGTTCTTGTGTCTAGTTCCCATTTTTCTTGACCTCAATGCCTCAAAAAAGGATGCGAAGCCACCGAGGGGCTAGTGGATGTGGCTAGTAAATCCGATTGCATGCCCAGACCTAGGCCCAAGAAGTGGTTGTCATTTATCATGTAGTTAATTCTCCTAGCATTCGCAAGGATATTTGTCATCCTGAGAACTATGCCATTAATGACCTCCATGCCTGCTCAGATTGAGAAATTATGGAGGAGGTTTCTAATTGGAATTCCATCAATTTACATAGGTAGTTGAAGCCTGTCACACTGAGTTTTAAAGGAGAAACATGAGGACAAAATGATATCATCTCCATCTGGAATGAAATCCAGAGGGTGCAGCATTATCAACGGTCTTATCAAGGGAGATTGGATCCTCATTTGACCTACTTGAAGAGTCATCTCCAATGTGAGCTCAAGCCCTTTGTGTACATTGGTACAAGTGCAAGGGAACTTGCTCGTCTGACATCCTCAGATTCCTCATTAAGCTATTAGATAGTTAGTCTTATTGTGGTATGGAATAACCATGAAAAATTGATGTCTCTTTTTATTGAAACTTTATCTCTCATTTTACTGGTCAAGAGATCTCATTTCCCTTGTGGTGAATTTAGATCGGTTCACTTGCGATGAGTTGAAGTCACATTGTTTTTTATAGATGGCCTATAATAAAATGAGTTTTAATTTAAAGATATTTTTTATGCCCAAAAAACTTATTATTTGTTTACAATTCAAGTGTTAATGTGTCTGCTACCAAATTTCTTTCTATATTGTTTATAAGCAACATCGTAAAGAATTATTGAGCAAACAACACTTGTTTAAAGTTATAGGAGTTAGCAAACATGTTCAATATTTTTTCTGAACATATATGAAATGATCAATGAGAATGCACATTTTGAGTGCAATCCTTAACATGCCTAATATCTACTCCCACCCAATTGGTTTAGCAAAGAAACAATCATAGTGCAAGTGAGTTATTGATACCAGACAATTGAGGAGTCATGCCTTTTATTTTTCGAAATATAAGGTCAACGAGAATTAAGTAGTGTTTTGATAATGGAAAATAGTTCATTGTATTTATATGTGTTTTTGAGTGTAGTGTAATAGAGATGTTGTAATGTTTAATATTTTAACTTTGTAATATATATATATATATATATATATATATATATATATATATATATATATATATATATATATATATATATAACTAAAACTAACAATAAAATAAAATAAAATAAAAACATAAATTAATAATTAAATTAGATAAAATTATTTTTAATTTTTAGGTTTACCAAAAATTGAAAAGATCAAATCTCTTAAAAGTATAAAATCTTAGTAAATTGGGAATTAAGATCATCTAAACTAATATATGATCTTTGAACGATGATGGGTCATGTCACTGATAAAACTAAATTTTGTCTGGGAATTAATGATGATGGGTCCTGCCATTGAGAAACTAAATTTTGTCTTGGCATTATTAAAGTTAATATTATTGTGAGTGAGTTTGGTTTAATAGTTAGACAATAGGGGCTTATCTATCTCCAATCATTTGACATGACACTAGATGCATTGTTATATCTAGGGAGTGCCAACGAAATGCAAAGGTTTGTGTGTTTTCCCAATGTAGACAACATATCATGCAACACAAAGAAATTGGTAGAGAAGACATGGTGCACACAAACAATTCGTATATTACAATCAAAACCAAATTACAAGCCACATAAATAGTGCTCATAAAATCCAATAGATTCCAAACAAATAATTGCTTGCTGAGAAAATGTCTCAACAAATTCCAACAACCAACTAGCCTAATCTATTAATTTACTAATGTAAGCATTATTTCCAAGTGCCCCTCTAATTCTTATGATGCAGGAGCATTCAACTCAATAATATCATTGTATCTTAGTAGACATAGGGGCTCTTGTGTTTTCAAGGAAGTTGGTTTCCTATGTTTTGCATTAATTTAATTATTAAGGTTTTGAGTGATTTTAATGAGAGAAGCTAAAATAGGGATTTAATTAAGTATAGTGATGCATATTTGTAAATATTCTCGAATGTAGGAGAACATGAGAAAATCAGGATAGTTGAGAGATTGAAAGATTTGAGAATTAATTGTAAAACTTAGATTAGGAGTTAGTTCATGATTTTGTGGATTAGAGAGGATTCCTAGAGATAAGGAAGAGATTTTAGGATTTTTTTGAGAAGGTTATGGATCTAAACGAGGAATTGGTTGTAGAAGCCTTTTGTATAACTGTAAGCCTAAAAGACATAGTCAGGGGTTAGCTAGTTAGTTAGTCAGGTCAAGAGTTAGATAGGTTTGATTGTAAGCCTATGACAGGTAGGAAAACAGAGGCCACTCATTACAAAATCAAGTGAGAGATATAGATAGTCTCATTATGTAATCATTTGTTTATATATGTATATACAAAGATTCAATTCCTAAACTGTGTAAGTGTGTGGGTTGAGTATTGAATGATAAATTATGTGTGAATTAGAGGTTCTGCACAGTATATGTATGTAGGTGGAGTTCGGGCAGAATATAGGAAGAAGTGAGGATGAATGATCGTGTTAGATCATTGAATCTGATTGAAGGATCAAAGTAATGTTCAGGAGTGAAATTGGTTAAGGAATACGCCGAGTTAAGCTCAGGAGAGAGTTGTGTGGTAGGACAGTGAAGGACCAAAACCCTGAAGAAAGTTGAAACCACATAAGAACATTAAAGGAACGACATAAAAACAAAGTAAAGAGAAGTATGAAGAAATGAGGTAACGACGTACAAGAGTCATTGGATCTAAAGATCAATGAATGAGGCTGAAGGTGATGGTTGACCAACATTAAGTCATACAACATAAGAGAAAGAAATGAACGATGGAGATTAAATCCAAGTACTTGTGGAACGTGAATCGCGGGAATCAATAGTTAGAAATAATTAATTCCTACTTGTCTATGGTTGTAATTCTCCATTTTAGGAGTTAGTTCCTACATAATAGGAATTAGTTAGAATATAGTTTCTCCTAGTTTAGTGTGTGGTTGAGAGAATCTCTCAACCACACTACTGTACGTCTAAGATAGAATTCCTATCTTGAGACTTTTGCTTGTATAAATATGTGTGTAATTTCCTTGATGCAATATATAGAATATATTTGAGTGTGTGCTATTTTATCTTGGTTTCAGAGCTTCAGAGCCCGTAAGGGCCTCTGGCCCTTCCTGGGAATAGAGAAATAAAGAGATTGGTTTTCCAATCCATTTTTTTTATATTTTTCCATCACTGTGGTGCTGCGATATTTAAAATCATCCTGTGTAAATAGAGGCCACGCTGCCGGTTTATGAACTAGAGGAATCGACCGTGCTGCGTAAAGAGTCAAGACATTGTGAGTTCGGAGTTCTATTTGAGATCTGTTGACATTGTTAAAGAGGAAATGCCTGTTGGAGAAAAATTCTGCCGCAGGAAGTAGCATTGGCTACCCTAATGAGACCACAAAGAAAAAGTCCACTGCAGAAAAGAGCATCGGAAATCCTACTAAGACCTCGCCTGCCTTGAATGCCGACGGTTCATTGAAATCGTGATTAAGTGTGCTGGTGATATGGAGTATTGCAGGTTGGTTGAATGAGGTTATTTGAACTCTGTCTGAGCATTGAAGGGCTTAGTGTTGTTCATGCCCACATATGAGGGCGACAACGTTTGTGCTGGTGTAGATCTGAATGTGTGGATCTGCATAGTGGATGTTTACATGTCTTATTGCTGTAGATCGAAGTGTAGGTGTTGAGGCTCGTTGATCTAAGTGGGAATTTTAACTACGAACAGTGATATGTGACTTTGAAGAGGTGTGAAGCCTGTAATTGTGGCCAGATCTGAGATGGTGTGTTGTGCCTCCATCAGCCTTAGCCTGGATACCTTGATCAGGAATTTGGAAGGCAGCATGGGTCAGGGAGAGTTCGCAGATCAGTGTTTCTCCATGCATGGTTGCCTAGTTGGGGCCAGTGTAGATCGGAAAGCTTAGAACGTGCTGGAGACTGTGGCATGTGATCAAGCAATCTCAAAAGCGTCTTCCAAGCACCTAGCTGACAGAAGAAGAGGCACTGGTCTATGTGGTAGTGGAAGCCAGGTAGGTGAGCTCCAGTTGGAGAAATCGTGGGTGGTTTCCCGGATGTTGTGGAGCAGATAAGCCATCAGAGCAACATCGAAGATCTGCTAGTAAATCGTTGAAGATTATGCTGGATTGAGGTGGCACATCATGTCAGTTCCATAATAGTTTAGATCTGGTGCAAGTGGATCATATGATTGGCGTAGGCCATGGATCCAAGCTTGGGCAATCTGGTTTATACAGTGAGGGTGGATAGCTCAATTGAAGAGCCCATTGGAGGTGTGAAGCTTGTGCCTACTTCATATTTGTTGTGTGTTGAATCGTTGTTGTGAAAATGCTCCAATCCCTTTGATCATGGACCTGAGGTGTGTACCATTGTTGGAGACGTGATATTAAAGAAGGTCATGGAGTTTGCATAGGAGAAGACAGCCTCCGGTGCAAAGTGGTGTTATGGATCTGGAGTGTGCAGTATTTGGAAAATCCATGGGGCAATGCAAAATGCCAAAGTCATGCTATTGTGCCTGTTCGTGATGGTGTCGGTTCTAAGAGGCACCATTAGTTCTGGGAATATTGGGATGCTAGAGCAAGACTTTAATGAGATTCGTGAGCATTTGATCACGGGAAGGCGGGGGGAGTCACACAAGGTACCGACGAAGGTTGTTGCAGAGAGTTCCAACAACAAGACACCCCTGACGATGAAAGAATAAGTGGAAGAACCAGAGGTGGAGCGAGAACCAAGCGTGCCATACAGCTTTGGCCCCAAGATCTTTGACTGGGACGACCAACGCAGTCAAGGGATTTTGGAAAATCCCGCATTCCCTGATTTTTTTTTTGTTTTTTCTTGGTGGGCATCCTTAGATTTTGTTGGCCACAAGTTCAAGTCTGGCCTCATGTGAGAGTCCTATGGAAGATTTTCTTCTAGTTGAAATCGCCGAGCACCAGAGTTGTTCCATTTTTTTTGAGAGGTCACATAGTTTGATGTAAGGGGAAGCATGGTGCGTTGGCCTACTGAAAAATTGATTTGGTGAGACACGTTCAACTACAAAGTAGTGAAGACCAATAGAGTTGAACGTCATGGAAACTCATTTTTTGTTTTCAACATTCGAGTTTGATTGTTTCCGGTGTGGATCCCATGATTAGTGGTTCTGCCCTCTGTGCCTTTTTGGGAGGCCGAGATCTGATTCACTGTGGAAATGGTTATGCATTTATGAATTCTTCTCATGAAGCTGTCGACAGCAAAAAGAAGCAAGGATTTGCTGAGCGTGACCAGGCAGTTTTGCGAGGCAGCGTGGTTTTGTGATTGATTCTGATGGATGGTAGTGATGTTGGAATTCAACATCTAGGAAAAATCTACACATTGTTGAGTTGTGTTATGAAGCTCCGTGCATTTTAGTTTTGGTGGAACAAACTTGCTATTGGATCTGTGATATTATTTTAATTTACATTAATTTCCTGTGTATGCTTGGTGTGGATGATGTGAATTCATAAATATTGTAAATCTGGTTAAGAATGGGATGTATTGTTGTGACATTTAGTCCGGCCAACTATTATCCCCAGTTTAATTCTATGTTGGAATTGGCCATTCCAACAATAGACAAATTTATTTACAGGAATTCTTAACAACCAGATATGGCATTAGAGGAGTTGAATCAGAGATTGGAGGATGATTGAGATCGTGTTGCAAATTGTTAGTGAGCATGAGGCAGTATGCTTGAAAATAGTGAGTAGCCTTGATATTGTGAGTAAGGGAAGTGGCATTATGTTGCAATGCCAGGAGAATTGGATACTGAAATGCAATGGAGTATTGGACCGTGGAGTCCTGGATTACTGTTCTTCAAGGGAAAATTGTGTTCTCTTCGTGTGGTTGTGAGTTCCTATGTTCCAGTTTCTTTATCAGTGGACCCCTCACAGATGAGGTAAAGGAGTATCGACAATGTTTATGGTAGACAACAAAGTAGATGTTTGTTTGAGTTTGTGGAATAGACTCCCTAGCATGTTATAAGCAAGTCCAGTTGTTGTAATGGTCATTGTATGTACCCAGAAACTCCAAAATGTGGAATGAAATGTAAGTTTTTTAAAGGCATCTGAAAGTTCGTGGTGATCTTAAAACACTTTGTAATGGTTTATGGTCAGCCTGAAACCATCTTTTGTCACTGTAAAGTGATGGTTGGTGGTGAGCCAGAAACCATCTATAGAGTCTTTGTGGCTTGAGGTGCCTTTGTGGTCGCATGTACACGAGAGGTTTGTGCTCAATTGAGCAGGTGGACTACAGAACACCTAGCTCAGGCTCATATGATTTTTTAATTTTCTAAGTAGAAGGGGATTGGCGCATTTTTCGCGCTGACAGTAGCGCCAAGAAGCGCAACTGGCGTGTCTGTTAGGCCATTAATCGTGCCACTATGCCAAGAGTTTCCGATTTAATATGGGTGCAGGTTTTTCGCTCAGGATCGCGCCAATTCACATTCAAGGGGATCCGCGGGAATCCTCATCTTCATTCGACGGTTTGCGAGAGGAGGTAGGTCAGAGAAGTTGCGGATCTGTCTGAGAGAGGCAAATTGCGTTTTGGAGGTTCTACACATGCAATTCGCCTGATGGTGGTGGATTTGCAGGTACATATATGCAGTTTGACAAGTAGTCATTAAGGGGGGGAGTTAGAAATAATTAATTCCTACCTGTCTATGGTTGTAGTTCTCCATTTGAGGAGTTAGTTCCTACATAATAGGAATTAGTTAGAATATAGTTTCTCCTAGTTTAGTGTGTGGTTGAGAGAATCTCTCAACCACACTACTGTACGTCTAAGATAGAATTCCTATCTTGAGACTTTTGCTTGTATAAATATGTGTGTAATTTCCTTGACACAATATATAGAATATATTTGAGTGTGTGCTATTTTATCTTCAATCTAGACCATCAGATCGACAGATCTGATAGATCGATGGTGATCAACAATTGAGTGGTAGTAGGAGAGTACGGCATGCCCTGGTCACGGTTGAAGGAATTGATCTTAGTCATCGATCGCAAAAGTCAATGCTTATGTCACAATCAACTACGATATTGGGCTTGTAATTAACCCACGTGCTAGTTGAAGGGTCACAAACTGTAGGATTTGATGGCCTCCGTCATCCAATGAATATCGTCCATAAAGAGATGAGACTTTAACTTCAAGGGAAGACCTGAACATTTATAGATTAATGTTGTATAATCCTTATCGGCTTCGTAAGGCTGGTTTAACATCATGCAAGTGGTCTGTGTGATATTGTTGTGGACCATCGGATCAAATGGGTTTTGATCTACGGGGCAGGATCACCGAGTAGCTTTGTTGATAAGGGAATACATTAATTGTAGGATTCAAGACAAGATCAACGATGAATATTGAAGTGAGAAGATTTGGGCAGAGCAGACCTTAGAAGGTTATAGGTGTGGTTTTATTTTATTTGGAGTCTGGTTGTGTTATCGCATATTGCATGCGAAAGGAGGATTCTTAGGAATGCAATGAAGTGACATGTTGGTGTGATGAAATATTGTGACATTCGTTGATCTCATGGATGAAATCAACGACGAAAAGGGCAATCACATATCGCAAATCGGGAGTTCTGAATGTGTATTCTATTGAGTCCTTTGAAACTCCGTGGTTGTGATAAAGGATGAGCTGGCACATAGAGTGGGGTTTGGTTAACATGCGCGGTTATAGAATTAACCAAAGTCATTATAAAGGATGAAGGGTTGAGTTATAAGGTTCCGTGAAATAGGATTAACAAAGGATTAGACTGCGGCTAGTTATTAACTCATTCCACATGAGATTCCATTGAGGGGTCTTAAACCTTAAGTAATGAAGGTTTGACAAGGCAGGCCATTGAAATTCCTGGGATAGATGAGATTCTACATTTTATATGCATATTGTGGGGACGCAGGTTTTTCCTCTGTCATTTTCGTATCAGAGCAGAATTGTGGTTGAAACATTTGATATTAAAACAGCACAAAGAAATTACGTGTGAAAAATTCTTTGAAAAGAATTTAGAACAGGGTTATGTTTTGGAGGTGTGTGTACAGATGAATGATGATGAAAGCAGGCAAGAGGAAATTAGATTCTAATCTGACAAACAGTAAGCACATAGAGATAAAGTGTGACAAAATATTGGGAGAATTGCAGATTTAAAGTAACAAAGGACAATCCATTCAAAGTGTAGGTGAATGGTAGAACAAGATCATGCAGAGATCTTGAAGGTGAGATGGTATGTTTTTATATTAATTTTATTTAAACATTGGAGAGTGTATGGTATTTATATTGATACATAGGTAACAGTGAAATGAGGTGAGAAGATTGCAACAACCTAGAGCAAGGAGTGCTCAATTGGTTCCAGAGGAAAGAACCAGAGAAATGTTAAAATACTGAGCTCAGAAGAGAGAAGCTTAGTGAGGCATATGTAGCAAGAAGGACACTTTTTACTACATGGGTATTGTTGCAACTCACAAGAAGATCATAAGGGCAATTCCATAGAGGATGTGGGTAGAATTGCTAAGTAATGAAGGGCACTAATAAGACTTTCTAAGTGAAAGAAGAGGTAGTCAGAACCAAGTATTTCATTATGATTGAAATACAAGAGGAAAATTGTGTTCTTAGAAGATGTAGATGAGTTGAAGCCTAGAAGGAGCGAGGAGAAGTGCTCAAAAGAGGTTCCAAATATAGAGAACCAAGGGCTTGCCAAAAGACCAAGTACAAAGGAAAGCTTGGTGAAGTAAGTGGCAGCAGGGAGGACTTGTTGTTGCAGAGGCTTTAATGCAGCTCATAGTGAGTGAATGAGGAACTCATAGAGATGGAGGAAAAAATGACCATTGATAGTCATAGTAGACGTTCTGAGGAAGACCACAACAGAACAAAACTGAACAAGGAGGATGCCAAGGCAAATGGAAAGAGAATGAGTTAAGAGGAAATTGACAAGGAAATTGTAGAGATGAAAGAACAACTCGATGCATTAAGGAGGATACTAGAGGAAAGCCAGAGACTAGGTTGGGTATTAAAGAAGAAGCTAGTAAAGTGGCATAAGCTACAAAGAAGGCTACAACAGAGGCAAGTAAAGTCGTTGATGGGAAAACTCAGAGAAGCTGAATTGGAAATGAAATTTTCCATTTGTGAACTAGAACAGGGTGAAGTTTTGGGTGAAAATGAAGAATGGAGATCAGTGAACTATTGGGACAGTTCAGAGCAGCATACTGAAGTGTTTCCAAAGGAAGAAGAGACACTGAGGTCTTATGTTTTTAATTATAGTGATTGCTTTGTGAGTGCAGGTTTTGCAGAGGATTGGCATCCTTATGAAGCTGTCATAAAACTTGATAAAAATTACCACAGTTCGTAGGAGAATTTGGATCAGCATACTGATGTACTGACAGAGGATGAAGAGTAACTTTCAAAGGATAAGTATTCTAGAGAAGAGTATGATGAAGAATGCCTCTTAAATGAGGGAAATATTGAATTGTTGCAGCATAAGGAAATTGTTGATGAATTGATATTTGGAAATGTTACAAAACAAGGGCAATTCCTTGTGGAAGAAGGAGATGAAGATCGGCTTGAAAAGTTGATATGTGAAACGTTAGTTGAGGCTATTGAGCTGTACATTTTTCAAACTAACAATTGTTGTGTGAATATAGGGATTATAAGAGGTGAACAGGAACTTATTTCTATGGAGATGAATGAGACAAAATTGTTTATGGAAGGCAGTCCGATAGAATCATTGGGAAATAGTGACCATGTAAAGGATGAAGCTGGAAATGAAGAGCATTGTGATAAGACACTTGCTAAATGTAAGGAGGAAATTGAATTGTTGGAGAAGTTACTAGGAGGAAATGGCAATAGAAAAGAAGTCGTTATAACAATACTTAACAGTAGCATAGGGTCTTTAAAAGACATGGAGACAGAAGAGTGTTTTGGTTCACAAACCAATAGTTTGTTTGCAGGAACAATGCATAGAATGAATGAGTGTGATGCTATGATCGAAGAACTTGAACATAAGTTATTTGGGGATGAAATGGAAGTTTAGAAGCCACAATAGGGTAAGGATGTAAGGGTGGAAGTAAGGAACTAGAAACTACGAAGTGAAGGTAACCAACAAAAGATTAAAGGCAAATTTAAAGAAGAGACTATGTTAGCTGTAAACATAGTAAAGGATCATCATTCCATCATGATGATAGGCACAGTGAAGATAACTAGAGAAGTTGTTGAGACAGTCAATAAAGAATAAGGACTAAACTCTCATCAAAGGATCAGTGAATGGGAGAAAGAATTGGAGCTATCGGAGAAATGGCTGAAAGTACTAGTAGGAAAGAAAGAACCTCATGAATATTGCAGAGGATATGCAAGAGAGGAAGAGGAAAGAGTCCATCAAAGAAGTGAGTTGGACATAGAAATTGAATTGATGATGGATTTGATGAGAAAAGAGTCTCAAAGGGAGAAGACAACAGAAAGAAAGCAAAGTGACAACAAGGAAAAGACAACAGCAAACTATGGGAGCATAGCTAGGGGGCAATGTAGCATAAACTATGGAGACCTGGAGAACAACAACAGACAACAACAACAACCAAGGACAAACTATAGAACAAATTATGGGATCTAGGAGGACATAAATTAGAAGCACATGATCAGGAGATCATGATTATTTTCAACCTTGAGAGTCTGATGCAGAAGCATTTAGCTCAATAATATCATTGTATCTTAGTAGACATAGGGGGGCTTGTGTTTTCAAGGAAGTTGGTTTCCTATGTTTTGAATTAATGTAATTATTAATGTTTTAAGTGATTTTAATGAGATAAGGTAGAATAGGGATTTAATTAAGTATAGTGAGACATATTTGTAAATGTTCCCAAATGTAGGAGAACATGAGAAAATCAGGATAGTTGAGAGATTGAGAGATTTGAGAATTAATTGTAAGACTTAGATTAGGAGTTAGTTCATGATTTTGTGGATTAGAGAGGATCCTTAGAGATAAGGAAGAGATTTTAGGATTTTGTTGAGAAGGTCATGGATCTAAACCAGAAGTTGGTTGTAGAATCCCTTTGTATAAATGTAAGCATAAAAGGCATAGTTAGAGGTTAGCTAGTTAGTCAGTCGGGTCAAGAGTTAGATAGGTTTGATCGTAAGCCTACGACAGGTAGGAAAATAGAGGCCAATAATTAGTAAATTAGGCTAGAGAGACAGAGAGTCTCATTATGTAATCATTTGTTTATATGTGTATATACAGAGATTCATTTCTTAAATTGTGTAAGTGTGTAGTTTGAGTATTGAATGATAAATTATGTGTGAATTAAAGGTTCTGCATAGTATATGTATGCAGGTGGAGTTTAGGTAGAATATAGGATGAAGTGAGGATGAAGGCTCGTGTCAAATCATTGAATCTGATTGAAGAATCAAGGTAAAGTTCGAGAGTGACAATGGTTAAGGAATACACAGAGTTAAGCTCAGGAGAGAATTGTGTGGTAGGAAAACGAAGGACCAGAACCCTGAAGAAAGATGAAACCACAGAAGAACATTGAAGGAACGGCATAAAAACAAATTAAAGAGAAGGATGAAAAAATGAGGTAACGACGTACATGAGTCGTTGGATCTAAAGTTCAACGAACGAGGCTGAAGGCGATGGGCGACCAAGATTAAGTCATACAAAATAAGATAAAGAAATGAACGACAGAGATTAAATCCAAGTACTTGTCGAAGGTGAATCACGGGAATCGATCTGGACCGTCAGATCGACGGTGATCAACAATTGAGTAGGAGTAGGAGAGTACAGGATGCCTTGATTGTGGTTGAAGGCCCATAATTAATCCACATGCTAGTTGAAGGGCCACAGACTGTAGGATTTGATGGCCTCCGTCATCCAATAGATATCGGCCATAAAGAGATCAGACTTTAACTTCAAGGGCGAAGTCGAACATTTATAGATAAGGTTGTATAATCCTTATCGGCTCTATAAGTCCAGTTAAACATCACACAAATGGTCTGTGCGATATCATTATGGACCGTCGGATCAAATGGGTTTTGATCTATGATGTAGGATCATTGAGCAGCTCTGTTGATTAGGGAAGACATCAACCAGTAGATTCAAGACAAGCTCGACGATGGAGATTGAAGTCATAAGATTTGGGCACAATAGACCTAAGAAGGTTATAGGCACGATTTTATTTTATTTGGAGTCTGGTTGTGTTATCACATATCACATGCGAGAGGAGGAGTCATAGGAATGAGATGAAGTCAAATGTTGGTGTGATGCGATATTGCGACAGCCGTTGATCCCGTGGACGAAATCAACAGTGAAAAGGGCAATTGCATATTGCAAATCGGGAGTTCTGAATGCATATTCTATTGAGTCCTTTGAAACTACGTGATTGCGATAAAGAATGAGCTGGCACGTAGAGTAGGGTTTGGTTAATATGCACAGTTATAGAATTAACCAAAGTGATTATAAGGGATGAAGGATTGAGTTATAAGGTTACACGAAACATGATTAACTAAGGATCAGACTGGGGTTAGTTATTAACTCGTTCCGCATGAGATTCGATTAAGGGGCCTTAAACCTTAAGTAATGAATGTTTGACTAGGCAAGCCATTGGAATTCCTAGGATAGATGAGATTTTGCATTTTATATGCATACTATGGGGACACAGGTTTTCCTGCATCAGCTTACATTTACATCATTACAAACATAAATTACAATTAGCATGTCTCATTTGTCTTACTGGTCTTCCTCGACACTTATCCTCAACCTCGAGGTCTCCGGACAACATTATTTTCACCACCACAATATTCGTGCTTGTCATTCAACTCATTTAAGACATAATCACCTCTAACCATATTTGAATAGATTTGTAATATGAAAAATATTGAAAACTCTACTCATCTGGGCTTCTGCTAGAAGAGCTATGAAGTAATGAACCATCCTATGGATCAATCACCATTTATTGGATATTTCTCTTTCAGCTATCCATTAGTTTCTAGGCATATAGTTTGAATATTGAATGTGTTAAAAAGTTGATCAAACAAGTTAACCTATTTCACACACATGGATCTCATATTGCAACATGTAATCATTGTTCAAGGGTTTCCATGAACCAAAAACAAAAACCCATAATAGTATATAAACAAAATCAAACTACTAATGTGTTTAAGGGTTTCCGAGTACCAAAAACCACTAATTTGATTTATGCAACATTATTCTAATTGGTTCTACAGTTTTTTACAAACCCAAGAAAAACATATATAACATAAAGCTCTCAATACTTATAAAATGAACTACTTGCCCATATTTTCGATGGAGGAAAACCGTAATTTTGACATTGTAGTAAAAACTTCATACAATTTTCATATGATTCATTGCATTAAATTCTATGTGCATATAGGTCTCCATAATATCCAAGCTAATGCTAATTAATGGAATCTGACTTTACATCCCAAATTTCAATTACCATGTCAAAGGAATTGATAAAATGGAATTGACCTACTCTCAATCATGTGGACCATTTTGCACCAATCCTCTAAGTAATAGATGGAACCATCCATTCACCAATCTTCAATACAAATCCTCTGCCCCACACTTGCGCTACAATAGCTAATAGTGTCCCACCATCGCATCCATTGTACTAGATAGTAATTGATCATATTCATCACTACTTGGACATCCATATACATGTCTTGGCACATAGTCCTCCAAACCTATTCACAGCAATTTGTTTACCACCAACTGGAAGGGGATCTGACGTGTAGAGCTTGAAAAAACACTCAATGTTGAATTCAAAATACTAAGAAAGCCCCCATGCACGCCACAACAAACATAGCTCAAGTGGAGCAATCAACGAAGAAAATTGTTAGAATTTACAAGGCAAGCAAGGGATTTTAGAAGTTCCAATCCATACTGTCATCGACTTCATCATTTAATGAAAGACAACCAAAATACGGCATTGTTGACAAAGACAGTATTGTTGTACAATACTCGATTGAACTCTCTATCATCTCAAATTTGAACTGTGCTCCTCTACATTATGCTTGATCAGGGCAGTTTCCAGTGAGAAGATTTGACCATTGCTCCCACATTATAAACACTTTCGAAAAAGAAAAGAAAAACTCCCATGAGCCTCTAGTCTAAAATACATCTTCCCTCCAATGTATGTAACCATCAACACAGAGATCTTCGATGGAACCCAACAACCCCAAAAAAATGTGAATGTCTCATGTGATGATGAATCTATTGGAAACAATCTTCCTCTTGATAGTATCCACCCCCTTCAATTTGTTATTCATTAATACTTACTCCACCAAAAAAAACACACAAATTACATAAAAAAATCAAATATCCACACAACAAATTATTCTCACACTCAACAAATTAATTTCACACGTCTATACTATTATATATTTACAATGGATGTAATATTCATAATTTTTCCATTATTCTCGGCTTTCCTTTGTGGGAGTCAGGCTCATAATCTCTCTATACCACCAAAGCAATTGGTAGAGAAGATATGATACAAACTACCTAAATAGTGCTTATGAGATCCGACAGATTTCAAACAAGAAATTTCTTGTTGAGAAAATCTCTCAACAAGATCTAACAACCAACCAATCTAATCTATCAATTTACTAATGTAAACATTATATCCAAGTCAACTACACTCTCCAACCTAATCTATCAATTTACTAATATAAACATTATATCCAAGTCAACTACACTAGAAATCTCTATCCAAGTCAACTGCACTAGAACTCTCTCTTTTTCTGATGTGATTGTATTTTATCAATACACTTCTATCACCTTCACTCAAGGACCAAAGATGCATTGAAACTCAAACCATATGACAAAGAAAATATTTCATAGGAGACCTGCCATATTACATTAACATTGGATTTTCTGTGATCAAAGGATTGTATGAGCAAATGCAAGGTTCAACATTTGAAGGGCGGTTCATGATTTTATTTTATTAAAGAAATTATGAATGGTTGTATTTTATGTTTTTCAAAGTTCTTTTGTTTCTTTCAATTTTTTTTTATAATTTTATTAGAAATTTTTAAGAATTATGACTTTGAGTTTTGTATTCTAGTTTTTCTTTTCAAAATTGATGGGACATATGAGTTGAAAATGCCAAATAGTAGAAGTATCTTACTTAAGTTTGAGATTTAAATAAGTCTGTGCTGGATTTCAAGAAAATTGATGAATAAATTTGCTCTGAAAATGACCAAAATATAGAATAGTTAGACTACACTTTTTTTTACTAGATTTTGGAGAGAGACCCTCATAGTTTATGATTCTTGAGCACCCCACCTCATCTTTAGATTATGATTCTTGGGAACCCCACCTCATCTTTAGAGTGGCCATAATTTGTCGTCGACGTTCTTATATAATCCCTCAGGTGGATGGGGCATTGTTGAATTTTTTTTAATGGGTAGGCATGAGTGAATTTGGGAAGAATATATTGGGTATATGCTTCATCTAAATGCATGATCCACAGCTCGAGTGAGAGTGAGGTTGAAGCGTTTCAATAAAACAATTCTTTTAATTTGTTAAATGGTGATTGATGCATCGTGTACCACTGCAACATCTAGAATTAGAAGAGCCCCTACCTCATGGTATATCGGGGCAATCTCAAAGAGAAATGTCTTCTTCTGGTGGCTGACACACAACAATGAGACAAGTTAATATTGAATTTGTAGTAATGGTGGAGAGGAGAGAAAGGAGGGAAATAGATGCATAGGGTTGTAACAGACAAAATCCTCAACAAAACTGTTCCTGTAGAAAAATGGAAGAGGAAGGAGGTGGAGTGATAGAAATAGCTGAGTGCTAATTAACACTTTAGGCCAACTATAACATGGATATCATTCTCTACCAACAACTAAACTAAATTTGAGCTACCACAGGTACCACAAAGTAATCAAATACACAAGTAAATATGTAGTTTCTACACGTATTGTAATGCTATTGAATAACACAAGTAATTATGCAATATGCACGAGTATTGTTATCTATTTAGCAGCCAAGATAAATCCATAAATCAGAGTGAAACCAACAACTTCATTATACTATTTCAGAGAGGGGAAAACACAAATGAACATTTGAGATTTACGAAGAAGAAACATATTGTACATTGATCATTCTTGGAATCACCAAGAGAGTTTCATTAATACTTAGAGTTTCCAATAACTAGTTTATACATTCAACACAACATCAGTCAAGTCCCCCATGAATAAGAAAATAGAACCAAAGTGGCATCTTCGAATTTAGATCCTATCGCTGAGAAATTCTAGAACCACTGCATAATATTGTTTCCCCCTATTTATATGAAGAGTGTGAGTTGGAATAGTTGTTAAAAATATGTCAGTGAAAGGCCATTTGTTTGATGTATTAGATGCCCCGACCTATGATAGCTCCTGTTGCCCAAAGATTACAATAGAGATATGCTCCCTTTCTTGGAAATAAATTCTAATTGTAGAACTAATGAAAAAAAGGAGAAAAAAGGAAAGATGAAGGAGAAGGTGTCCCCTTTCTATAGTGGAGGCCCTTGATCAATCCACATCTCTGTCATCATGCTCTTTTTTACTGCTGAGGCAGTTCACTGTCCATTCTCCCTTAAATGACTTCAGACCGACTCTG
Source organism: Pinus taeda (assembly GCA_000404065.3). Classification (NCBI taxonomy): domain Eukaryota; kingdom Viridiplantae; phylum Streptophyta; class Pinopsida; order Pinales; family Pinaceae; genus Pinus; species Pinus taeda. The sequence continues at coordinate 53,751 of APFE030566941.1, read as the reverse complement.
GATGTGTGCTACTAGAGGGCCTTATTTTCAATACACCCATACCTGGCTTGAATGCTCCATATTTCCATTCACCACCCCCGTTGTCGATCCATATGTCCTTTAAATCTCTATGCAATCCTCTTCGGCGTTCTGATACACTTGGGATGTGTTTCATGATGTAACAAGCAGTTTGTTAGGTGTGGGCCTTTAATACAGCAATGAGACGAAACAGGCGAGTTCTGACTTCCCTTTAAACCCTCATTCTTTCAACCCCTTTATACGACTTCCTTCAGATGAAAAGGGGGCCATGACCTCATCTTAGCCCTCGAGTGCTAAGGCCTTCAGGCTCCCATCCCGGGGGTCCTTTTCCATTGTTACTTGGAATCTCGCATCCCAACACTTGATAACATTTTACCTTTAGCCTTTTCCCCTTGACACTTGCAATCGTCGATCTGTGGGATGGAGTGTTGAATGAGCGTGAGGCTTTTGAAAGGGACGAAGCCAATATCCCTATAACTCCAGTGTATAAAATATTGCATCCGGTGAGTTCCCACATAGCACAATCATGGGTTTTTGAAAGGGATTAACCCAATATCCCTATAACTCCAGTGTATAAAATATTGTGTCCAGGGAGTTCCCACATATCACAATCATGGGCCAAGAAGGAACTTCGGTGGAAGAATGAACTTTGTTATGTGCGATCGCCTATTGCCGATCTGCGGGGGGGTGACATCATCGTTGCAATGTGTCACCATGTGCCCTGGAAATGCCCCTGTAAGACCCCCAAAAATGCCGAATTTGAATGCCACGTGTCCTCCGTACTGGCATGTTACTTTCGTACTGCAATGTCATTGATGACATTAGCTACCATGCCATAAATTATGGACCAATGGGATTGCAGCACGTGGTCCCTTGCAGAAGAGAAAAGATGGCCCACTCGACCTTGGTTTTTCATGAATTCTTTTGTTAAGCCTTTTTGACGATCCCTGACGATTTAACATTATATCGGAAATCAGCGATAAAGTAAGTTTTTGGAGTGTACAGGACTGTGATGTTGTGGGATGTGGGATCGCGGGACTTGTAGGACTGTGGGACTATAGTACTGTGGGACTATGGGACTACAAGATGTGACATGGCCGATATGCGGGACTGCGAGATTTCCCACCATCGATCGCCGATAAGCCATACCGCCACTTGGAGGAGAGAGAGGGGGGAAATTGTGACTTGGTTTTTCCCGCATTTCCTTTATAAACTCTTTTTAGCCTCCCCTGATGATGTTACACTATATCGAAAAATGTAACACCTCAAGGATTTAAAGTTAAGACCTTGCCGATCGTCGATATGCTAATATGTCAGTGTGCCAATGATGCAAGGCTACAGGGGCGGGATTGCGATATTGACGATTGGTACCATAACCACCGATAAAGCTAAGTCTATGCTCCAGGACCCTATCAATGGCCGATTGCATTTGCCTTGCTCCTTTTGTGTTTTCTCTTTGTTTTCAAGCTTTCCCATGGGTAACTTCAACATGCTCTAACTTCTGCTCTAGGAGTCCATTTTTGGAATTCCATATACCGTTGGAAAGCTCTTTCTGAGAACTAGGCAATGAAGAGGGTCTAATGTATCTCTGAGAGCTTTTGTTGCATAGGAAATGGCTTCAAACTTCACTACTTTTCTGCACTCTAGGCAACTAATAACCTTACAAAGTAGTGAGCGACAACACATATGGCTATTGTAATATGAGCTAGGAGAAGAAACATATGTCAAGGAATCATGTTGAATATTACATTCCATTTGTAGAAGAGGAGAGAGACGAATTCAATGAATGCTACTGACATATTCTTGACAAGATCCTCGAAAAATAGGGGATTTCACCCCTTGATATCATATACTAATCGTCAACATTTCTTGTTTCCCCCTCTCCAACACTTGCAGGCAGCATCATAAATCACTACAAAATGCGAGAAAATATCAAGGTCTACAACTTCAAAGGGATGGGCTACAACACAACTTTGATCACCATAGATATGGCCATGGATTTGCTCAGAGTCCATGGGAATTCATTTGCACTGATAGTGAGCTCTGAGAGGGGATCTTCGAAATTCAATCTCTTCCACATGATTCGAACCCACATTGGCGAGAGCTAAGAAGGGTACTCTTTCGTTCAGTAGAGGGAAGATGAAGATGGGCTTGTTTGGTATTCTCTTAGCAATCGTCTTATAGATTCTACAACCGAGGTGCTGAAGAATAACATAACAACATTGGGACCCAAGGTTCTGCCCCTATTTGAACAAATCATGTATGTGTACAATATGCTGAAGGCGAGGCTCAAGGGCAAGGGTTCAAAACTCAAGACGCCCAATTTCAAGAAATCCTTTGACATTTTTGCATTCATCCTGGAGGCCCTGTGGTAATATATGGTGTGGGGAAAATCCTAGGACTAAGTGATTATGATGTGAAGCCTTCGAGGATGACACAACATATATTTGGGAACACATCAACTAGTTGCCTATGGTGTGTGTTGTCATATATCGAGGCCAAGTGTCGGCTTACGTGCAAGGATTGCATTGACATATAACATGTGGAAGGATTGCATTAACATATACCCTCTTCCCTCTATTTACAATACATTTGAACAACATTATAGGAACCTTTTTCTTTCGTTTAAAGTGAATCTTTTCAGTGTGAAATTCATCTTTAAATCTGTCTATCGTATACTTTTCCTTAATGACAGGAAATAATCTTGTCAAAACATGGCAAGCAGAGGAGTTGTGGAAGATTGAAATCTTTTAGGGTGATCTACGCTTCTTGGTGTAAAATTCTCAAGAACATATAAATATTAGATTAATTGAGGAAGTTGTGTATACCAAAAGCTTGTTTTCAATAAGGAAATACCTTGGATTCGTTAGGAGCATTTTTTTTTCAATTAAAGAACATTGTTGAAAACTTTATTCCAGACAAACAAATTGGATTCCTGGTTCGTATTATCTATTTTTTCATGTTTTATTTTGTGATATGATAGTGTATACACGGTTGATTTCAATGGTCAATTTTATGAGACTTATACTAAAATCTATATATAAAAAAAGAGATGATCATACTTTTATCAATTGTAACATTGTGGAGTCAACCATTTGGCACTTTAACTCCATAGATGTTCACTCAATAATTGTTCACTAAACACAGGAATGATGCTGCAATGTAAATTACTCCATACAAACAAAACAACCTGGCAATAGAAAACAATTCTTTTTTACGCAACCTTTATATTTACTTCAATTATATTGGTACAACTAGATCTTCATCGTTTAGTACGAAAACCATTACAATATCTCTCCTTTGGTGAGGATTTGTGATTTATTTATTTAATTGAATAGTGGTTTCCATATATCGACCATAACATAGTTTCTGCAATGCAAGTAAATTTCATTTTAATTAAAATTAAAAAAAATAAATTATCACTAACAATGTTTTTTTTTAAATTCTAAATTTCATTATGTAATTTCAAATTTTTTTTGTTTCTGTCGCTTTAAAAACCGTGAAATGATTAAAATATAGGAAACATTTACTACCTCAAACTTCAAGGGGAGTACTAGATAATCATTTATCCACGTGCTAATAAATGAATATGGAGACAAAAAAGTTTTTATGTGTAACAATCTCAAACATATTCAATCACATTTCCATTTCCATTTCCATTTCCATTTCTATTTCTATTTCTATTTCTATTTATTATTATTATTATTAATTAACAATAGAAAATAATATTAATATGAAATATTAAAAATTTATTAAAATAATATATACATATTAATAATTAAGAGTTAAATATTAATTAAAATACTAAAAATATTAATACTTAAAATAATTAGTAATAAATAATAAATAATTATTATAATTAAAAACTATTAATATTTATTAATGGAAATTATTAATAATTATTAAATATTGTCTATAAAGTTTTGTTTAAATGGTAATTGGGTGTTCTGTTAAGGTATTCCTCCATGTGAAATCATCGGTTCAATTCCTGGTCAACCACTAAAATCAACCATGGTCAACCATATGAAAATCAATCATGGTCAATCATGCTCAACCATGATCAAATGTCGCATTGTGACAAAAATTGTCTTGATATGAAAATCAACCATGGTTAAGCATGGTCAACTATGGTCTAACGTCACATGGTCACAAGGATTGTCTCTATATGAAAATCAACCATGGTCAACAATGTTTATTTTAGTGTTTATAGTATTTATGTTCGAGTTTATATACCTTGGGTTTATAATATTAGTCCCTTGGGCTTAATAATCGCTTCGGGTTTTTTTATTAATCGCTTGGGATTATAATAACAATCCCTTAGGTTTGTAATATCAATCATGGTCAACCATGTTTATTTTGGTGTTTACAATATTTATCTTAGGGTTTATATACCTTGGGTTTTTAATATTAGTTCCTATAGTCCAACATCACATTGTGACAACCATGGTCAACCTTGGTCCAACGTCAAATTCTAATAGATTTTCTCAATATGAAAACCAACCATCATGAACAATCGTCAATCATGGTCAATGATGGTCCATATTCATAGGGTTTATTAATATAAGGGTTCATATTCCTAGGGTTTAATATTATTCCTTTAAGTTTATTATCAATCATGGTCAACTAAGGTAAATCATCATCAATAATAGTTAATCATGGTCAACCATGGACAATCATTGTCTACCATGTTTTATAAATTCAATCATGGTCAACCATGTTCTAGCACCACACTGTGACAAATATTGTCTTAATATCAGAATCAAACATAGTCAACCATGGTCCAATGTTGTATTCTCATAAATATTCTGTCGATTTGAAAATCGATCATGGTCAAGCATGGTCCAATGTCACATTGTGACAAGGATTGTCTCAATATGAAAATCAACCATGGTCAACCATGTTTGTTTTAGTGTTTATAATATTTATCTTAGATTTTTGTTGTGGTAAAAACAAAACCCCCATTAGTCAGTGAATTCTGATTTTGGGGACCCTTTAATTGAATGGTTGGTCATATTACTATTTGATTTTGAGAGATTGGATTGCTTCAATGAGTTCAATATTTTTTTTATCTTCCTATCATAACTTGTTTGATCTCATTTGAACATTTGGTTTCTAAATGGCACCTAATTGCCGATTGGATACTTTTCAGCGCCTTGGCCTAATGATATGTATAAATGTATTTTACCTTCTTGTTTTATAGGTTTATTTTCTTTATTTTTATTTTTATTTGTAAAATATTTATTTAATTCATTACATAGCCCCTAAGACCAAGACCAAGTCTTATATTACAAAGTGGCTTTTATATTATGAATTGGCTTATTGATAAAAGTGGAGAAATACCTATTGAAAATAATGCATATATCAAATCTAATATTTGAGCTTTCATATCAGAGCTTTCATATTGGAGGAATTCACTTGAAATCCTCGATATTCAAAGTCCAAATCATAAAGTGGTCATTCTCAATAATCAAATAATATATTAAGTGGCCATATAACTTCTGGAACTATATAATAAAGCAATTGTCAGATGACCCACATTCCACATCATTGTTTATACTCTCGCATATCAGAGATAGTGCATATCGAATATATCCTTTTGAGACACATTTAAAAACCTTTAATAACTCCAATCTCCAATACTTCAATATGGTGTTTCACGTTGATATGTCGATAGAACATATGCATCCGATCTTTGATCTCCAATACAACACTCTCTCTAATCTTCGATAGCGATATAACCTCCTCCTCCAATCTCCGATAATGTATCCATCATCGATATTCCAATTCGTTACCTTCTGACTTCCAATATCTTCTAGGATCTCATATCCAGACCTGATATGCATATTAATGATGGCAAAACATCACATCCTCCCCTCACATTATAACTTTTTATACGGTAATAGTTATAAAACCCCTAATTTCTTAAATCTTCTGATATACACCTCCACCTGCCACCTGTTAGCTTTACAGACCCGATGTAGTTATTTAAATAGATTAATTCAAATCTCAGTTCCACACGCATATCATAATTTTTGTTAATGATCACACTATGTAAATCTTCGATAAAGCTAAACTTCTAATTGTCAATATATTTTTGGATCTGATGGGCATATAAACCACATCTTAATATTTATATTGCATCTGTTAAATATCATAATTTCTATGGTGTAGCCATTGTTAAAACCTCCAATGTCCATCTCCTGATATTGGTTAATGCTTGCCACTTGTCACTTCTAGGGTCCCCTATCATATTAATTTAAAAAACTGCTTGATTTTTCTATTGGTTTTGGGAATAATTAGAGTTTGTTTTATGCAATTGCTAATTTTGTTTTCTCTTATAGTAGAGATTTCTGATTAAGGCTAGTATTGAAATAGATCTAGTCTATCACCAATGAAATTCCTCTAGATGGTAAAGGGATATTATAATATAATAAATCTCTTGAATTAGTTGTTCCTTGCATGTAATTTGGCCTATCGGTTTGAAACAAGCGAGAGACAAGCGGGGTCATCCTTATCTGCGCAAATGAAGCTAAAAAAGTCATTCCACTGTTCTCATCTACATTTTGGCCAAAATTCCAATTAAAACCATCTATGCTATAATTAACTCCACTGTTAAGAGATTTGGGAAAATTGTTATTATTTATAAATCATGTATAACTTATCATCGTTGGGCTGAGTTAAAGGGGATTGGAATCATGGAAAAAGGCCTTCTCTACTTTACAATTCGGGATTCTAAAAGCACTACTGTAATAGGGATTTAGGGTTGTAGAGGAGAGGAGACTTTAATCTAATATATGAGGAACAGAGAGATTTATCTTTTATATATATGAACTATGTATGATGAGAAAAACTTGCACTATTCCAACTCCTATTTCATTAACAAAGTTTATGAGTTCTAGAGGACAGTTGGAGATCAGAGCAAGCTAATTGGACTTAATATATTGGTATTCAAGATAATATTATTTTAATACTAGTTTCATTTTGTAATAGTATAGATTTGTGATTTTTAGTCATATTTGTGCACTATTGTCAATATGAGTGATTTATTGAAATTGTTTGTTGTTTATCTCCACCTTTATGTACCGAACTCTGATTTCTGAGTAACTACTTACTTAGAGATCAGCCATTTAATTCTATCTTAACAAATAGTAATATTATGTGAAGTATTTCCTTGTATTATTGTTTAATCAATCAAGTTGTTGGATTACTAATCATCATAATTTTTGTGAACTACTTCCTAAGTGTTGTTGATTAATAATTCTAGTTAAAAGATCTTTGAACATGATGTTGTAGAAATTCTCACTCTAGATTAACCTGATTATGCAATATAGCTAAAGAAAAATACTTAATCTACTTCTACAATCAAACTTGTGGAAGATTAATCGATTTGAGTAAGATCAAACAGAACACATATTACAAAGAAGAAGAATCAATACACATGAAACACAGAAGAATACTCTGGGGAAAGCCTCAACTAAAAACCCCACTATCTGTATTATCATACAAGTGGAAATATCTCAGGATTACACATAGCTTTAGCTCTCACAACTATCCATCTCTCAGTACAATCCCTCACTGCTGCTTATAGACAGAATAGAAACCTCATATGCCTTCTCCTCTGTCCTCCAAGCCTCCTATTTCCTTGCACATTTTTCCCTAGGTGCTCCAGCTATAACCTTGTGTGACACTGATCCCGCACACTGCTCCAACACTATGTAAATTGTACAAATCTCAAGGAATGAATTCCTTTTGCATGGAAGAGATTTTCTTATAGAAAAATTATTGCAACTGATAGTACACTATCCCTGCCTTTAATCCCAACTGGGTCTTTGTCTGAACTGACATGCATCAGTTATTTATGAGAGAATAGTCAATTATCTGGAGTACACTAGTTTCATGCCTTCATGCATCAACTGACTGAACTCACAATTAGTTCCTCAAACTTTTTGGAACTAATTTGACTGGACTTAACTGAGTTAACTGAGCTAACTAATTACAGCTCAAAGACAACTCATTCTTATCTCCTTAATTAAGGGATAACTTCCTTAATTTAAGGGATAACTATTGCATGACTTCACAAAGATTTCTAGCTTGAATTTCTCCAACTAATTAACTCAAGATGAATTAATTAATTATTTTTTAAGAAGCTGGTGAGACTAAATTCGAATTTTAATTCAAGGACAAATTAAAATTGGAATATTCTTGTTGCCACATTTCAACACTCCCTGTCAACAAGAAAGGGATTATCTGCCACCCTAATCCTGTCTCTAAAGAACTCAAATTTACACTTTGATAATGCCTTAGTCAAAATGTCAGCATCTTGCTCCTCAGTCGAAATATAGTGCAACAACATGATCCTCCTCGCCACATAGTCTCAAAGATGATGATATCGAATGTCGATGTGCTTGGTCCTATCATGAAATAATGTATTCTCAGAGAGTTTCATACAACTATGATTATCGCAATAGATCACAGTTGGATCCATCCTCTGATCAAACAAACCAACTAGAATTTTCCACATCCAAATGGCCTCACATGTTGCCTCACTTGCAGCCATGTATTCAGCCTATGCTAAGCTGAGTGCAACAGACCTCTGATTCCTGTTGTAACAAGAAACTACAGCTAGCCCAAGGTTTAAAATTTGTCCTGATATGCTCTTTTGATCTGATGGACTCGCTCCCTAATATGCATCTGTGATTCCCTATAGATTCACTCCCCCTGCCTGTCTATACCATAATCTATACTAAGATGTGCTTCTGAGGTATCTCAAAACATGCTTATCTACCTTTCGAAACAACTTGGTAGGCTGAACCACAGCTTGACTTAGTTGGTTCACCATATAGCACAAATTTGGTCATGTGTTCACTAAGTACATGAGTGAACCCACAAGCTACCAATACACAGTAGCTTCTATTACTTCTCCTGAAGTAGCATCCTCCTTCCTCCAGTTACCTGTTAGAGGAGTTTGCATGGGCTTGCATTTCTCCATGTGGAATCTCTTGAGTATCTCATTGCCATACTTTCCTTGAGACACAAACAACTCCCCATCCTTCTACCACACTTCCATGCCAAGGAAGTAGTGCATGATGCCGATGTCTTTCATCTTGAATTATCTTGCAAGGTCCTCCTTGCAAGACATGATCAACTGATCATCAACATAAAGAACAATGATCAATTTCTTACCTTTTACCATGATGTGGTACAAGTTTGCATCTACTTCACTCTTTGGGAAGCCCAACTCGGTGAAGTAGTTATCGATCCTAGTGTACCAAGCATGAGGTGCTTGCTTCAGCCTGTACAAAGCTCTCTTGAGTTGGCACACATGTGACTCATGATCGAAGGTCTCAAAACCTTCCGACTACTCTATGTACACCTCTTCCTCAATCTTGCCATTGAGGAATGCAGTCTTCACATCCATCTCATGGATCTTCCAACCCATCTATGCTAATAGTGACAACATCAATCTAATAGATGAGTACCTTGCTACAGGAGCAAAAGTCTCATCATAGTCGATCCCCTTGACCTGTGAGAAACCACGGGAAACAAATCTTGCCTTATGTTTCTCCACACTACCATCAATAGCTTGCTTTATCTTGTAAAGCCAACAGGAACTCACAAATCACTTGTTCTTTGGTCTTGGAACCATATCCCAAACACTATTCCAAACTATGGAGTCATATGCCTCCACGATAGCATCAACCCAAATCAGCTGCTGCACTACTTCCTCAAAGGAAGATGGCTTGGTATCAACACATTCCCCAACAAGGGCCATGTATTTAATGTACCTATCAGGTTACCTCCTCTATTTGCACTAAGAATATGGTTCTCCCACATTCTCTCTTGCATTTGAAAGCAATATGTCAACCTTTCTTATCTGCTTCCGTCCCTCTTTGGAAGACTTTGCTTGAGTAGATGTATCCACTCCTAGAACCTCTGCAAGTGGCTGCTCCACATCAGTCCAAGGCTCCTCCTCCTTAGGAACCAAAAGTTCCTCCACAGCTTGTAGTTGGAGTTCCCTCTCAAGGGAAACTCGCATGGCCTTCTTCTCATCAAACTTGAGATCTCTGTGAACCATTGTTATCTAACTGGTAGGCAAGTACACCTAATCATTGTGAGGTGTGTCTGTGTACCCCACAAGTATTGCCAACTCAACTGTCAGCTCAAGTTTCTTCAGGACTTCCTTGGTCACACAGAAATATATCAATGAACCAAAGATCTTGAAGTGACCCACATCTGGTCTCTTCCCGAAGAAAACTTCCTCTAGTGTCTTCATCCCATGAATGTGATGTGGGCTTCTATTCTACAAATAGACCCCTATGTTGCATGCCTCAGCCCACAAATGAAGTGGTAGGCCTTGGTCATGTAGCATCACCCAATTTTCCCCCACAATCGTTCTGTTCTTCCTCTCAGCCACCCCATTTTTTTGTTGGTTATGAGTTGCTGTCAACTCTCGTTTAATTCCTTCCACTACATAGAAGTCCTTAAACTCTTGAGAGATGTACTCTCCACCATTGTCGCTTCTCAAGGCCTTGATCTTATTCTCTCGTTCTTTCTCAACCAAAGCTTTTAACTCACAAAACTTTGAGAAGGTTTGGTTCTTCTTCTATATGAAATAAATCCAACATTTACGAGAAAAATCATCAATGAAAATCACATAACACCTTTTTTTCACGGTGGATGCTATCGAGAATGGTCCACACACATCAATATGAACTCGCTCTGAGATTGCTTCAGCTCGATTATCTCGATCATGAAAGGAAGACTTGGCGTACTTTCCCAAGGTATAAACTTTACATGTGTCCACTTGCTCAAGTTTACCTTTGGGAAGTCCAATAGAGATCTGATGCGTTATCTTCAAGGCCCCATGAGGCAAGTGGCCCAACCGCCTATGCCATAACTCGCCAATGTCTTGGCTTTGCACCAATTTTTCTTTCGAACTCAATGTAGCGCAGTCATCTACCTCTAGCTTATAGATATTCTTCACTCGAATCCCAATCGTCTTGGTCTGACCTGTGGTTATGTGTCTCAAGAACACCTTTCCTTTACTGAAGACAACATCGTAGCCTTTGTCCTCCAACATTGTGACTGATATCAAGTTCTTCTTCAGTCCAGACACATACTTTACATCAGTCAGGGTGAGAGGAGCTCCATGCTTCCTCTAAAAAGCAACCGTCACTTCTCCTAAAACACAATACTTCCCATCATCACCCATCTCTATGTGCATATTGAGGTTTTTCTCCTCCAAGGTACTGAATAAACTTTTATCGTTGGTCATGTGGAATGAGGCTCCACTGTCTAGATACCAAACACAACCCACCATTGATGAAACTAAGCATGCGATGAGGGTAAAATCCAATTCGAACTGAGAGCCTAATTCCTTACTTTTGATCCTTTCGAGGATCCCTTCTTGGATTTCTTCAATGGGCAATTAGTTGCATAATGGCCCACCTCATGACAATTAAAGCATATCACTTTAGATTTGTCAATCTTCTAAATGAGAAGAATTCGATTTGGAATGGAAAGCCTTCCCTTTCCCTTTCCTTGCCTTACTTGCTAAGGCTAGATTTTCTTCATCATCATGCTTAGATGAATAACCATCTCTTGTGCTTTTGTTGATCTCCTCCTGCATTAGATCCAACCACAGTCATTTCCAATCTAGCACTTTCTCTCTTCCATTCACAGAGTCTTGGTAGCTATTCCAACTATTTGGAAGACCAAGGAGAGCAAGGCTCACCATATCATCATCGGTTATCATTATTCCCACACTACCAAGCTCATATCTATAGGTGGTGATCTTGTTTAGATATGTAGAAATAGTGTCGCCCTTCTCCATCTTGATTTTCAAAAGCTTATCCTTGGGCGCTAGTATCCCCTGGTCGCTATTGTTCTGATATAGGTCCTTCAATTTCTTCCACATTGAAAATGGAGTCTCCTTCCCATGAAGACTCGAGAGAATATGGTCTTGAACTCCCTCTAGAAGAATCCTTCTCCCCTTCGCCACACACTTCTTCCATTCAACAAATTCTTGTGCATTAGCTGTAGCTAGCTTGGGGATTTCTTGATCAATGAAATCCTTCAACACATTGTCCTCTAATATCGCTTCCATGTGATCCTTCCATGCTATGTACTTCGAGTTTCCATCTAGAGCATACTCGAGTCTCAAGCCATTAAACACCATTGGTGAACTTTGAGGTGTGATAAGAATTCAATTTTGCACCTGCAATCAAGAACTTCAAACTTTGAATTTCCCTTCTCAGTATACTCTTCACAGCTCTGATCACCTTTTCTCCGATACCATGTGGAAATTCTCATTGTAGATTAATCTAATTATGCAATATAACTAAAGAAAAATACTTATTCTGCTTCTACAATCAAACTTGTGGAAGCTTAATTGATTTGAGAAAGATCAAACATAACACATATAACAGAGAAGAAGAATCAATACACATGAAACACAAAAGAATGCTTTGGGGAAAGGCTCAGCTAAAAACCCTGCTTTCTATATTATCATACAAGTCGAAATATCTCAAGATTACACAAAGCTTTACCTCTCATAGCTATTGTAAGAGACCTATCCTAGGGTCTACTAACAGATCTAATTTCTTCTAAAATTAAAGGCAATAAGAGGTGATAGTTTGCTTACTTACAATATTTTTAAACAAATAAAATTTTACCATTTACATTCTAATCAGCATAACTTAAGGCGAATATTTCATTCTAATAAAATTTACAAGAGTATTCTACGGAGGAATACATGTATTGGTGGCTGATGGAGATGCCTTTGTCCTTATACTCCTGTTGAACGCTTTTCTTGACAGACCCCACTAGATTTACCTCCTAGCCAACCAGGAAATAATCCCTAGCCCAGAAAACCTCCGCAGGTTCTCTAGCCCTCTGAGCCCAAGTCCAACCAGATGTAGCGTGTGTGTCTAAGATGAATGATCTAGACCAAGAGAACAATATTTCCCTCCTCTCAACAACCCAAGAAACCTGCATAGGTTCCTAAGGCCTTCAAAAACACAACAAGTCCTCAAATGACAACCAACCCCACCATCATAAGCAAGACCACCCGATGCCCTTTTGTCCCTTCCCCCTTCCCTTTTTATACCCTCCCTCTCTTTTCCATCTCAACCACCTCTCATTATTGTCATTAACTTCTCATCCATCCTTATAGTTGACTTCTCTTTTCCTAAGTAAAGCTGGGAGTACATTGGGAAATGTGACATGAATGTAAAATTGGGAAATTAATGGGAGAGGACCATGTCTCCTCCCAAGTAATTCTAAAAGTACATTTGGGAATGTGAGATATATATATATATATATATATATATATATTATATATATATATATATATATATATATATATATTATATATATATATATATATATATAAATGGAGAGGACTATGTCTTCTCCCAAGTAAATGTGAGGGTACATTGGGGAATGTGAGATGTAATTAAATGGAGAGGACCATGTCTTCTCCCTAGTAAATGTGAGGGTACATTGAGGAATGTGAAATGAATATATATACTGATAATGAGTTGGAGACGACAATGTCTTCTCCCTAGTAAATGTGAGGGTACAGTGGGGAATTTGAGATGAATACATATATTATTTGAAATAATGGAAGGAGACCATATCATACCTAAGATTCAATTTGAGAAGGTAAGTTGGGAATTTGAATAATAGAAATCATGAATTTTATATTAGACCAATATTTCTCAATATTTTCAGATAATGTAAACATTAAAAAAATTTACATGATAAGATTTAAGTGGGGCATTACATATGCCCCTCCTTCAGAAAACTTCATCCCGAAGTTAGAATGAAAAGATGCAAGGAGTTTGAAAGCATAGCAAACCAGAGAGAGTTACAACATTAAAATTTGATAAGTCAGACAATGACATTACTTCCCATCATGAGTCTCCAACTGATCTATATCCTCCTATCCATCCTGACCTACTTATGTTCCCACCCTATCTGTCCCCTGTGGGTTAGCTCTCATTCATGCATTTATATAACAACAAGATGTATAATCATCACATTATTAGGTCTACTATCCATGTGTCAATTTCTTAGTTCATACTGGAAACAATCATAATTTCACTACGTCATTCATTAGATAAATCATATCCACTTAAGCCATACATGAAACAACAATAGTTCTGATAAGTCATGTACTAGATAAGTCATCACCAAGGAAGTCATAAATCAAATAATTCCGTCATCAAAATCAAACCTAAGTAGTTTCACATGTTCAACCAAATGCATCAATATCACACAATGTTCATAATTAAATAACATGGAACTGCAAATTAAAACCTTAACATAGGTAGTTGTCTACGTTGAAATGGGCATCATAAATGCTCATGTGACATCCTTGTGGAACTCCTATAATCAATTACAGTGAAACATATTCAATTGTCTGTCATGGAAGATAGCATTTGAACCTAGATATGCTATAAGGTGGTACCAAAACCAAAATAATGGCAGGCAACGGATTAGTGCACTATCAATTCCACTAGAAGGTGCTAGTATAAGTTTCATGCATATAGTTTCTTTAAAACCTTAGTGAATATAAAAGTCCCACTATAAAGACAAAATTAGAGATTCCACTATAAAGGCAACAATGAAAATCATGAAGCTAAAGGAAAATATTAGATTTTGCAAGAGAAACAAGTAAATGCAATTCCACTTTTGATTGACAACATTTTTGCAGTCAAATTAACCAAGAATCCTAAATTTCATGATCGAACCAAGCACATCAACAAATACAATTTGTTCCAACATCATTTCAAAGCTAAAACCATTCCACGAATATATCATTCTACAAATGGGCAAATTGCAAACATCTTTTCCAAGGCACTTGAAAGAGAAAAGTTCAATTCAAAAAAGAGATAGTTGACTTACAAAAATCCCTTCAAATTAAAGGGGTAATGGTCCAATAGCTAATTGTTGGCATTATGACATTATGACAATTTCCTACAAAAATATTGTGTTGTAGGGGTGGCTATTCGTTTATTAATTTATCTACAATGAAATTCAATCCACACACCATAGAATCCTAGATCTAGTGATAAGAAACTTTTCCCTATGACAGAATTAGTGATAAGAAATAGATTCCACTATAAGGAATTGCTTCCTATGATCAAGGAGTCCTGAGTGACTACATTTCTATTTGTAGCAGAAAGAGGTCTCCCATGGAAATAGATACTTCCTACACTATAAGTCCTCACGTCCCCAATCACTACATTGTTGTCTCTAGCGGAAGGAGGTCTCTACATGGAAATAGATGCTTCCAACAAGAGGGAATGAAGCATTTGAGGAACTCCATTGGTATTAGCATCCCTAGCGACAGTCAACTAAGCTTGGGGAGATGGTCAACTCCACAGAAAAAATCATTGCAACTATTCCAATGTGGAATTATTTAAATTTGGCTACCTGAATATCCTTCAACCTCATTAACTAATAGCATTAGAGTTCTAACAAGGGACATAATCATGTCTATATGAACATAAAATTCGAATGCATAATACTTTCGATCATGCTTCCCAATTCAAGAAAGAAAGAGATATTTTTCCCAGTTTGACCTAATGTTGTGCCTTTTGTTGCTATCACAACAAATCTTCTATTCTCTTCTATTCTCTACAATTCATGGGTCTCCACTGTAATTTTTTTAGCGTGATAGCTGAATCTGATACTAAATATGAAATTGCAGCTTATCGAAAACACAATTTAAGAGAATTTACTAAAGATAACAAACCAACATCGTAAGAGAAACATATATAATACACATTTGATTTCAAATTCTGAATAATAATCCACACACCAAGGTCAAATTATTTCACAAAAGAATACGGATTAATGTTCAGAACGGTTATGATCCATACAAAAATCTTTGTGATTGTCACTGTCAAAATGAAACTCCAACAAAAATTTTCTTACATAAAAGGAATCTCAATCATAAGAAACCCATGGCCAAATAAATGTAATCAGTGTTAACACCAAACCACTTAAGAAAGACAATTTATGAATGCAATTTTCTGATAGGTTTGGCATTCCTTGTAACTGTAACCCTGATCCATTTCCTAGTGCAGCTTGACAATCTATGATAACAAACATTCTAAATACCAATAGAATGGTTCCTCTAATGGATAGAAGGTTTTATGAGGTGCAAACTATAAAATTTTATCTAGCATATGCATAGGTATTCAAACACCAGGCCGTTTAGGCACGTTAATATTTAATATTGAGAGTATGTGTGTGCATGGACAAACTAGTTCAGGTATTCAAGCACATTGGCTTGTAAGGTGAGACCATATACAGGCGTTTATGCATGGTTATCATTAAGGAAAAATGTACTAGCACATAAGTCACATTGGTTCAGGTATTCAAGCACCTTTGGTTTCAAAAGCATCCACATACACATGTTTATCTAAGGTTTTCATGAAGGACAAATGTGGTACCATTCCTTGGTCACCATCAAGTCACATCAAAACAACATAGCAAGATATATTATATTAGGAGACTCATTTTTGTTCTACATAGAGAAGGGGCTCAATACATACTATTGCTTAGAAGGGCATTACCAGCTTGCTGGGACTCAAAAAGTGATGAAAGGGAAAAATTGCTTCAGTTGTAACATATTTGTGCATAACCAAATCTAATTTTGTCTAAGCATTTACTAAAGGAAATTTTTTTACTAAACTCTGGGGGCCAAAATCCTCGAGGAATATTTTAACAAAATGATTACTCTAAAATTTATCCAAGCATAAAATGCACCATGGAATAAAGATTCCAAAATCCCCATTTCTAGCCAGTTGATTGCAAGTCACTGGGGCCTATACCACAAGCACATCTGAAATAGCTAAAATGCCGAAAGGCTGGCTATGTTAGCTAACCCCGCACACTAGCTTACTTAATAGCCAATTGATAATCTAAGAGTGTGTACAGTTTCATAATCTTGTACTCAGTTTATCAACAGAAACTCAAGCATGTAATTAATAATGTGTACTGCACACAAACAAAAAATAGTTGAAACTCAGAAAAGCAACCATTATAGACTCTATATAAACAACAAATGCCTGAATGCATTACACTCAAACACCAAATACTTCGAACTCCAAATGGAAAACAAATATCCAACCCTGACATCGCATAGCATTTCTTAGACACATCAAATAGCTCACATCCCAGAAGCCTATCCACTCATGTTAGCCCGAAATGTTCACATGCAGTTGGCACACATACCAAATATTAAATAAATCCAACCCCAAGAGTTACTGACTTCAGCAAAAACCCAAAGGGTAAAATGCCTGAAATCTCAAGGCCACACACAACAAATAGATAAAACCAACAAAATACTAGAAACGTGTACATTACACACTTGATTTTATATTTTGAATAATATTGCATATCCAATTCAAAAGATGAAACCAACAACAAATTAGAAACATCTATAATACTTATTTTATCTTAAATTTTGAATAATTATGTATATCCACACAAATCAACAGAGTCAAATTAATCTGCAAAAGAAATTGGATTAATATAAAGAGTAGTTACTGAACATAGAAAATGTTTGTGTACACTAACAAAATGCAGTTACAACAGTTGTGAAAATATCAACTACGATAAAACCAAGACCTAATAAAAGTAGTTGTTATTAATGCCAACCCAATTTTGGAACAGATGTAGGTTTGGGATTCCTTGTAACATACCTAACCCCCTTTGAATGGTAGCTTGACATATCTAAAATCATGGACATCTAAAATACGTATGGAACTAACCAGTCAAACTATAAACCAAATAATTCTCCAAATGGCACATTTTTGTTGGAAGAAACATCTATTTCCACTTTACTTTGAATGAAAAACTACTTGCCACTTCACTTGAATGACAAACTACTCGAAGTGTTCCTGGGATGTATAAAATGATTTTATGGATTGCACTAGAATATTTAATCTAACACGTGAACAAGGGTATTCAAGTACTCTGTTTTACACACAACAATATTATGATAGGTGTTTCACAAGTGATCAGTTTGGTTTAGGTAAACAAGCCCCTTTGGCTTGTAAAGCTTCAATATACAGATGTATATGCATGGTTTTCATGAAGGGAATATGTAACAATATCTCATGGTTACCATCATGCCACTTCAAACCACTACAGAAAAAGCTTTAATCATTAGGAAACTCGATACATTGCTATGTAGAGAGCAGGGGCTAGATATAGATATGGCTCCTTTGTGTATATCCCTACAGTAAACTTAGATAACACATTTCAATACTAGCCTTTCTTTCCCTTGTTCGGGAGAGGCATGACTAGGAGGCACTAATTGATATAGAGTGCCCAAAGTAATCCATACTTGGTCATTTTCCATCTATCCCTCATATTCATTTCCTATTTTGAGGCATCGAAAGGATTATTCAATTTATTGAACAGAATTGAGCCTAATCATCTATCATACAATTCACATATAGATTTAGTCACATATGTACATCATTACAATGCGACTCTCCCATTAATGGGGAAAATATTAAGGATGATGCCATGCAAAGTGTTTATGCTCCTCCAATTGGTCAATTTTATTATGCATTCTCTATGTTTGAGATTTTCTCAATATCACTAGCCAAACACACCTCCCTAATCTATTCAACTTTGTTGTGTTCTCGTATTCTTTCCTCTTACTCACACACTAGTGTTCCAAACTTATACACTTCCAATAAACAAATAAAATCATTATGATTGAAGGATTAATGTGACAGTTTTCTTGCTTCCTTTGAGTGTTGCAGCTATTGATAGCTAACTTCCACATAGATTTTTCCTTTTGGAAATGGAACATTCTCAAATAATGAGTTCCCTTCAAAGCAATCTTCCCCAGTTGGAGCCATAAAAATGATTGTGAATTGTGTCAGGTTGATTTATCTGAACTAGAAAATGATAAATGTACCCATGGGATTAGTAACAATGGCCAACTCGAAGAAGGCAATATGAATATTACAGGTTTGAAGATAGATTTCTTAAGACCAGGGGACACCCTGACAGAGTCTACTGTGGAAGATAATTCTTGCTAATCTATTGTGCTTGATAATTCTTCCTACTGTGATGGGCATCAAAGAAAAAGGGGCAAGGTTGGTTGGAAGATGGTCAAGAAGATAAAAGTTGGTTTTTTTTTTTTGGACTTAAACAAGCACTGCATTGATCCCAATTGCCAAATATCCACGTAAGGACCTATAGCCTAACTGAATATCACTAATTATTAAATAGAATCATATTAGATTCTCTATAGGATGGAATGGGATTATTGTATTACTTATTCATAACAAGATCACTTCTTGAAGGGATGTTTTTATATCAATAAGTTATCTTTGCAGGTAAATTACCACAACTGTTTCCAGACAAATTAGTATTTTAGGTTAGATTGTAACTTGCAATTTTTTTTTTTCAAGCCCTTAGCTACAATATAGGGAAGAATCGGGAATTTTAAAATGTAATCATGTTTAGTCTATTTTGGGTAACAAATGTGTATGCGCGTGTGTGCTCCAGAGAGATTACATGGAATGATCTCTTGACTCGTGCATACATAAGTGGATCAAAGTGCACCCCTGTGTCTATCAATTTTTAAACTGCCCAATGGGTTAGCTCAACTTGTTAAAATAGACTATTACTAAACAGAGCTTAACGTGAGGCCTCCAGGTCTAGTCTAGCTAAGGTTCAAGTCCATCCAAATCCTATTGGGTAACATCCACTATTATGGCTCACTGTTGAACCACCCTCCATCCAAATATTTTGAGAGAGAGCAGATCTCATTATTGCAACTTCAATCCCTAGTTGACTAATGTGCTTATTATTTTAATCAACAAATAAATTGTTGAATTTAATTAACATTGAAATTAAATTTTAGACCATAACATCAATCACACAATAGTTAGAAATTAAATACCAGAAGCATAAAAATTAATTTCGCATGCACACAAAAGTAATTTCTCCTTCAAATAATCTTTTAATTCCTTAGAAAAACATACAAAGAAACCTCCACATGATGCCCCCAAAAAAACCAGAACTGCATGGTTATCAAAAATCACCCCAAACTTCAGCTTTTACAAGCTATTTGAGAGGTATAGCTGCCAAAAAGAAAACAACAATAGTTCTTTGCTATGCAACACTACTGTACAGGATGTACAGCTGTTGTATGACACTGTAATGCAAAATCCATACAATTATATAGATTTGTACAGTACTGTCCATATGACTGTACAAAGGCCCATACAAAACTAGGAGCTACTAGAAATAAATTTCCTCAATGCTAGTTTTTTTCCTCTCATTGCTCAACTTGCTCAATTGCGTTGACCTTGCCCTGTCTTTATACTTTTAACAGAAAATATTCTCTTAAGATTTCCCTTATCTAAGTACAATTTTAGACCCAACTACTAAATATAAGACATTCACTACTTTACTAATTCTTAAACTAATTCTTGCATATTCACATTAAACATGTGCAAAAGTTCCCATCGAAAGCTATAATTCTCAACATTCGTAAAGTTTTCCTTCAAAATAACTATATAATATATATGTGATCACTCCATTGAGGGCAAGGTGAGAATAAGAAAATTTATATCGTCAATAAAGAAGCTTAGCTTTGGGAAGTGACCTTCCTCTATGTCACTAACTTACCAGAAACAAGAAATAAGCTCAGAATGGGAAATCATAACTTTGAGGTTTCACAATAAGCAACATTTTAGCGTTTTTAATACACATGCAAGAATAAATTAAATTAAAAAATTGCAAATCATTCAAATTTATAATATTGAAAAGAGACAACGTATTCATATTTGGAACATTATTCATATTCGCAACAGAAAGTCTTCAACTACGCAAATATCAAAATGTTCACTATTCAGTTTATGAATGATAACTCAGTTCAAAAATAGATTAATATTTAGATGCCATCTCATATGTTGGCTCTTTTTGAAGCCTTGGAGTGAAAAAGCTAGAGGCACTGCCTTGATCTGGATCAATAGAATTATGACTAATACTTTCAAACATTCTTCTGCAACATCTACAAAGGCCGCTCATCATCGCCATAATCCCAAGAACCAACCTAATCCCACATTCTACTGGGTGCAAAAGGGAAGTCTCTCTGTTGCCATAATAGAAAGGTGAGGATTTGAGTGAGTACACACCAGATATTAAGCCTTGCAAGGTAGGCGAGTCTAGTGCACATAATGGATAAAGGGATTCTCAATCCAATTCTGTTTACATGCCGAAAAACTAGTCGCATGCCTACAAAATGGAGATGATGTGATTTAAAATTCAACTTCAGAAACCTAAACTAGGGCCTTCTCTATTTGTCGTTTCTTGCAGCGCAAATACTGACAACTTCTAGAGAAACAATTTCCTTACATGGAAATGAGAAATAGAGAACTGACATGGGTTTTAGGTTTCATTTTAGTTTCGTAGTGGGTTTCTGTCAGAAATGCCACCTCAGGTGTGGTTTCTGATAACATGTACCCTAACCTTGGCCATATCAAATGGATCTTATGTAACAGATGGATAATGATGAGTTGTTTTGATTCAAAAATCCTTAAACACACGTTGGTAGTGGCAATAGATGGATCCAACCGAAGCCCGAAGTCCTGGATATTGAATATTCACCGTTGCTTATCTCTCTCCCTTCAACAAGATGAGGGATACATCCCTTGGACTCTTGACTTAAAATTCAGCATTGACAGTGAGATCTCTATTAGCATTTGGTATACTTTGTCTGATGCCGAAGATAACACCCAGATCTTGCCAATTATGAGATGATGTATTTTTTGCATGGAATACGATAGAATAGACTGGCATACCTGAACTTGACATGGAAGAGAAGCATATGAGTAGCAGGAGGACCAATGGTGGTAGCGTTGCCCAAACATTCATCGTTCTCACTCTCCTCTTGCTCGCCATCATTGTACTCTCTCTCACTCTCTCTCTCTCTGCTTCGACTTTATAGTTATGAACTTTGTTTGAAAAGTAGTACAGCAGCATGCAAACAATGCGAGTTTTAACAAAGGTGAGAGTGAAGTTGAACTAATGAGCAAAAGGCATCCAAACCTCGTGTCTTTGCTGGGTTTATGTGTATATAGGAATACAACGCTGGTAGTATACGTGCTTATGCAAAACGGTTATTTGGAAGCACACTTACACGGTCCATCTCATGGATCTGCACTTACATAGCATTTGTAAGAAGATTTAAGATCTGAAAATAGGTGCAAGGTGGGCTTTGGATGGAAATTTGAAGAATTTATACACTAGGATTATAAGTCCTTACAAAGGTTACAAGCTCTTTATAACGAAATTTCAGGTTTAGTGGGCTTTGGGTCCAAATTTTGAACCAAAGCTCTAATGCCATGTGTAAGAGACCTGTCCTAGGGTCTACTAACAGATCTAATTTCTTCTGAAATTAAAGGCAATAAGAGGTGATAGTTTACTTACTTACAATATTTTTTAAACAAATAAAATTTTACCATTTACATTCTAATCAACATAACTTAAGGTGAATATTTCATTCTAATAAAATTTAAAAGAGTAATCTATGGAGGAAAACCTGTACCAGTGGCTGATGGAGATGCCTTTGTCCTGCTACTCCTCTTGACGGACCCCACTGGATTTACCTCCCAGCCAACTAGGAAATAATCCCTAGCCCAGGAAACCTCCACAAGTTCCTTAGCCCTCTGACCCTAAGTCCAACAAGATGTAGCGTGTGTGTCCAAGATGAGTGATCCAAACCAAGATAACAATATTTCCCTCCTCTCAACAACCCAAGAATCCTTCACAGGTTCCTAAGGTCTCCAAAAACACAACAAGTCCTCACATCACAACCAACCCCACCATCATAAGCAAGACCACCCCATCCTCTTTTCTCCCTTCCCCCTTCCATTTTTATACCCTCCCTCTCTTCTCCATCTCAACCACCTCTCATTAATGTCATTAACTTCTCATCCATCCTTATAGTTGACTTCTCTTCTCCCAAGTAACGCTGGGAGTACATTGGGAAATGTGACATGAATATAAAATTGGGAAATTAATGGGAGAGGACCATGTCTCCTCCCAAGTAATTCTGAAAGTACATTTGGGAATGTGAGATGAATATATATATAATTAAATGGAGAGGATTATGTCTTCTCCCAAGTAATTGTGAGGGTAAATTGGGGAATGTGAGATGATAATTAAATGGAGAGGACTATTTCTTCTCCCAAGTAAATGTGAGGGTACATTGGGGAATGTGATATGTAATTAAATGGATAGGACCATATCTTCTCCCTAGTAAATGTGAGGGTACATTGGGGAATGCGAGATGAATACATATATTATTTGAAATAATGGAAGGAAACCACATCCTACCTAAGATTCAATTTGGGAAGGTAAGTTGGGAATTTGAATAATAGAAATCATGAATTTTATATTAGACCAATATTTCTCAATATTTTCAGATAATGTAAACATTAACAAAATTTGTAGGATAAGATTTAAGTGGGGCATTACAGCTATCCAGCTCTTAGTACAATCCATCACTACTTCTCATAGACATAATAGACAACTCATATTCCATCTCATTTGTCTTCCAAGCCTCCTATTTCCTTGCGCAATTTTCCCTGGGTGCTCCACTTGTAACCTTGTGTGACACTGATCTCACACACTGCTCCAACACACTGTAAAATTGCGCAAATCTGAAGGAATGAATTCCTTCTGCATGCAAGAGATTTTCTTATAGGAAAATTCTTGTAACTGATAGTACATTGTCCTTGCCTTTAATCTCAAATGGGTCTTTTTCTGAACTGACATGCATCAGTTATTTATGAGAGAACATTCAGGTATCTGGAGTACACTAGTTTCATGCATGCATGCATTAACTGACTGAACTCACGATTAGTTCCTCAAATTGTTTGGAACTAACTTAACTGGGCTTAACGCAGTTAACTGAGCTAATTAATTACAACTCAAATACAACTCATCCTTATCTCCTTAATTAAAGGATAACTTCCTTAATTTAAGGGAAAACTGTTACATGACTTCACAAAGACTTCTAGCTTGAATTTCTCCAAATATTTAACTAAAGATGAATTAATTAATTATTTTTCAAGTAGCTGGTGAGACTAAATTCGAATTTTAATTCTGAATTTTAGTTCAAGGACAAATTAAAATTGTAATATTCTTGTTGCCACATTTCAATAGATATGTTTGGTAATCATAATATCAACTAATTAAAATACTTTGTTAATTTGATATTTACTATAATATAGACATATTTAAATCTCAATTCAATTAGTTATCTTGCTCTCAGTTGGGTTAGATCTACATCTTCCTAATCGAGATAGGCTTAGGATTTATTTTCTTTTTCTTACATTCTAGAATTTATTAACATTTAGATTTAATTCTACAATATGAGAAGTCCTTTTGTCAAAGAGGAAAAAATTAGTTATGGCTTTCTTGAGCCCCAAATCAACTTAAGGATCACTTTCTTGCATGATCAGCAAGAGGATTGATTTGCTGTCTCTTCTCTATTGGTCGGTGAAAGTCATATTTTAAGCCATTGGAGATAGAGAGAAGGTAACTAGACATAGTGTAACCTGTGGGAACTACCATTTCAATGGAAAAGGAGTTACTCTAAGTTCCCGATTAAGTGGTGCCCCATATAATGTTGTAGGTAGAGATTTGAGCCTTCAACATTTTTGGCACTAGAAGGAGGGCTTGATGACTTGTTGTCTTTTGGATTTTTTGTATTTTAAAGTTTTATCTAATCAAAATGCCTCCTCTTAAACTTCCCATTTGGAGTCGTATCTTTGGACGTGCATCTTCTGATACTCCACTAGAAATAGTAAGAGACTTGTGAAAGGTAAATTTTAAAGGTAAGAGGAATGCTTATGTATTTAATCATGCTTTACAATTCATTAAAAAATTTGCAAATTCTACTTTTCATGATATTGATGAAGGTATTCTATGCAGGATTTTTACTCGTACATTCTCCAGAAAATAAAGAAATTGGCATCCATCTCTTGTATGCAGGATTTTTACTCATACATTCTCCAGAAAATAAAGAAATTGGCATCCATCTCTTCCAGTTGTCTCTATTCACATTTGGGATCAATTTATCACAATGTTCCTTTATAACTTTTACGATTATGATTATGAACACGTATGTGATGAGTTTGAATATTTACAAAGATTTGAAAATGAATCTCTCTTGTATATTACTGTTAGATTTCAATTAATTTCCTTGAGATTCAAAACTGAAGATAAACCTTTAGAAATTGAACTGATCGATTGGTTTGAATATTTGTTCTCTTCCTCCCATTTCAAATACATATGTAACAATTGCAAGCTTTGATGACTCTCCTTCAACTTCTAGTAATATTATAAAAAAATATATGATATAGAGGTGTGTATTAATTATGATGAAGTGGCCTTAGCCATATATGATAAATTCATAAATTTAGTTCACACCTATTACAATGTTAATGATAATCATGTTGATGAACCATTATCACAAATATTGCAAGAATTTGATCAACTACTACAAAGTATTTTGTATGCTTCCTTCCACTACCATTATTATTCAAGTTGTCTACAACCCCACCGACCTTTACTAGACACCTTCTATTGTTATATAATGCTCCCACCCTACTATAAAATCCATTTGTTGGAACTCCATATTGATCTCACCCATCCTCTAAATAGTTGAGGGCTCTAATTCCCTGCCTAACTTGACCATCCATTCTTATTGTTAGGTGTCTGGTTTTGAGAGGGTAAGGTAACTCCTCAAATTTCAGGCATAGGTAGTGACTGACGATTCTAGGTGTAAGGGAAAGGAAAACAAAGACATCCCATCCCATGATCCAACGAGATAAGGTTTTCCTCCCCTTCAAAGATCTCATGGTCTAGGGCCATTCAGTTCTATATTCTGGCAAGTTTAAGGTATCCAAGGTCTTGTAGCATTCCCTTGTGAGCATGTTTCCCTTATAGGTATGTGGTTTTAAAGAGAAAGTGTTTTTGGTAGGGGTGGATTGTGGTCTTTTGAACAAGGGTCTTCCTTCATCTATTGTCCCCTACTTCTATTGTTCTTTGCTTCCTTGTCTTTGTCATTCATGGGTTGGTAAGTTCCTCAATGCAATCTCCCTGGGGGCTTTAAAGGTATATTCAAAGACAAAATCACTAAATAACTTGAAGGACCATCTTCCATGAAATTTGAAAATCGCTATGAGTTAAATTCAGAAAAATAGTTTATAAACCAACAAGTACAAGCATAAATTGAGGTTTCCAATAATATGCGATATGTTGTATAAATTTCTGAATTTGATCATGTTAATCAAAAAACAAATTCACGCAGCCAAACAATATTCCGCAGGAAAGCACAATTAGCCAAGTAAATGATCTGGAATCTCAAAATGGCAATGAAGGAAATGCACAAGAATTCACATATAGAGATATTTTTAAATTCATTGCTAACGATTCTCATTTTCATCTCTATCCTGATATTTTTTATGATAACAATTTATCCCCTTTGTACTTTAATGTTGTTTAAGAAAAAAGAGAGGCTGATATAAATGAATTGACATTTAGTTGTCATCAAGATAGAGAATCATTCATTGATCATTATTTTGGTATTAATGAACATGCTATCCATATTCCTTCTTGTTTTGATACATCAGATGGGAGTGAAAAGAATTTTAATGAATGCCTTGAAGTCAATTACGATAATTACTCTATCATTGAGGATATTGATTTATCTTCTTATACATTAAATCCCCATGATCAAAGTCAATTCATACTTGAAAATTAAGAGAAACTCAACTCAAACATTGTTTCAACTAGTTCTCATTTTCAAACAATTAATCATACTCATGATTTCAACATTCAAGAACCCATTCCAATCTATGATTTTTATGATCATCAAATTCTCACTTCTATTCATAATCCCGACCCTCCCTCTAATTCATTAATTAGTATTGGTGATCATTCAAATTCCATTATTCTGGTCAATTCTTGTGAAGAGGAAATCACTTCAAATTTGTCCCAATTGTGCTGTAACATTAGTTGTAATAATAGTGTAAATTATGATTTCATTTCATTTTTGTTCCTTCACTTATTTTGTTTGATTTCAGGTTTGTTTTTTGTTTCCATGTTTCGGTTTTTTTATATCTTATGCTGGCATGTTGAGAAGCTCAATATTGAACACCTAATTGATGCATTACTTGAAGGGGAAAATGAAGTTTTAAATCAAAATCATGAACATCAAGATCTATTACTCTTCTAATTTAAATTGATGTTCATCTCTTATCACTTGATTCTTTCTTCTCAAAAGAAGTGCCAACAAGACAACGTATTTTCACAATATGACCAACAATCTAATTGAATTAATGATCTTTTATTGAAACTTTCAAACTTCCATCCATACACCATTGACCCATTTGAAAGACATTTGGAAATTTTTTCTTCGTAGAATATTACTAATAATTTAACATATGTACATAAGACTCGCAAATTTTTGCAGGCCATTGTATCTAAAAATCCATTTACACAATATGGAATGTTATTTTCTCTTTTGAACCTCTCCCAACCATCAATGGAAATCCATCCAGATTTCTATGATCCAATTGATATTCAGCTGTGTTATCGGGAAATCTAGTGTCCATTTAGAGCTGCTAGTCCCACTAAGACGGGTAGCTATTATAGAAACAAACAAACTAAAGTTACTTGCATTTTCCTTTATGAGAAGTAGATGAGAGAGAAGAAGAGAGTACCAACCTCAGTCTTTTGCTTGGCTCGTTTCTTCTTTCCTCTCCCCTCTGACAGATCTTTGCTGCTCCTCCCTTGCTTTCCCTGCTTCAAAGAGCACCTGTAAAGTCAAGGCATCATAATACCATCAAAGCACAAAGATCTACAATCATAAATAATATAGGACCATATATATATTGACCACACAAATCCATATATCAACTCAAACATACAAGAATTTGGAGGAAAACTCAAATAGCTTTATTGATAGAAAGAGTAGAAGAGAGGATTACAACCCATTAATCTGACCCAGCGCCATCCTCCCAACATGAAAGTCGTTCTTCACCTCATGAAAAGCTTAGATGACCCAACACTATCATGTTCCACAAAGAAACCAACAACACTTCTTTACGAAATACAAGATTCCAGCCTCTGGATCATTGGGATGAGGGATCCATATATAGATGTTTGCAGGTGGGTGAGTCAGCTTCTGGGATTTTGATTAGTGTCCTCTCTTTGATAGTTCTTTGTTCCACTTGGAGATTCATGATCTCTTACTCATCCCTAGGCGAATTTAGAGAGGCAAGTGTCAAATGGGCAGTTTCTAGAAGATTCTCTGGGTTTCCACTTAGACAACTGCTTCTGCCATTTGTCTACTCTCGCTGATCGCACCCCACAAAATGGATTTTCAGTATGCATCGCACTTTTTTCATGTGGTAGGTGAGATGCATCACACCCTTAGCACTGAGCAGTCTGTATGGTCCAATTTTGACCAGGTCTGAGCAGTTTTTCATGGAAAACTTCTGGGAGATGATGTAATTAGCTGACCTTGCTCCTTTAGGGTATGAAACAACACTTTTAGGGACTTAGAAACCCTTGGTTTATGGAAATATGTGATTGGATTTGCAGTTCCCAAATATGTCTATAACAGTTACCCCCTAAAGCATGAGGTCATGAATCTTTTGATGTCGGGTGAAATGCTTTATCATGAGGACCCGAGGTTTTTCGAACTGGAAGGCGACCTATAATAAGATACAATACAATACATTATCTTCATAATATTTTCATGATCTAGCTGAGGTGGGCATTCCCATGCTCAACTTTATAAATTCACTTTCATGTACATAGGATAGACAACCATCTGTTGGCAGATTGATGATTCTGGTAGAGCCATCATCCTTTGGTTTGGATGATTATCTGTGCAGCAATGATGTACATTTGATGTCTTTATTTTCTTGAATATATCGCAGCCCGGATGGATGAAACTAGATCTGGGGTCTTCAAACTTGTTCAATCTTTGCCCAAAGTACAAGTTGATCCATGTGAAAAGATGTTCTGGAGTTGAACATGGAAAGACATCGCCTGATTACCAGCCAATGATGTAAGTTGTTAACAGGTGCAAGAGGAATCACCGATAATGATGCTGACCTTCAAGGTACGACAATACAATTCACATGGTGTGAAAATGGGACTTGGTGTCGAACACCACGCAAAATCTTTCAGTCGAAGGCCATTAATGTAAACCTATTACCGAGAGTGAGAAACTTGCCATTGAGACATGCAAGCTTCAATGTACTGAAAAGGTTGTTCCTAGGGAAACTTCTCGGATAATGAGATGATGTCGACAAGAAGTAACCCGTCGTAGGAGGGCATTAATGAATCCCACATCTACGACATGGAATAGAGCAAATGATTTTGTGGAGGTGAAAATGATCTAATGATACAAGGTTTAGGGTAGCGGTCATGAAAGAATGAAGCGTGAAGGTATTACAATGGATGAGACACAAGCTGGGTTGGTGAATTCTCTGACTGGCTTCTCTTGAATATATCGACGACACTAAAGTGGATTGGTAGCGTTAACCCAAAAAATGGATGGTATGATGGACCAATGGTAATATGACCGGTGAACAGAATAACCCAACCCGACACAATCATGGTGATGCAGTGAAAGTGTCATGTTCAAGAGCGACTTGCTACCAATAAAGTTTCTTCAAGCTTTCTTCCCAATTTTTCCCCAGTCATTGCTAACCAGTGCCTCTTTATTTTTGTCAAGCTTGAGGAGGATAACATATGCTTGTTTTATAATTTGCCCTTCGGGCAAACCCGTTGCTTTGTTTTAACGAGTCTAGCGACAGTGAAAGTCGTTCTTGTCTGCATGGACAAGTTTGTCACTACTGGTT
This sequence comes from Pinus taeda, assembly GCA_000404065.3. Lineage (NCBI taxonomy): Eukaryota > Viridiplantae > Streptophyta > Pinopsida > Pinales > Pinaceae > Pinus > Pinus taeda. Next base: position 23,794 of record APFE030566941.1, on the reverse strand, counting down.
TTAACAAGTTTAACGACAAAGATAACTCGATCCTTTTTCAATTTTAGAGAGTCTGAAAAGGGACGGAAAGAAAACTCCAGCAATCCTTTTTCGTCATGTAATCCCTTAATTCTGAAAAGGTATAAAGCAATACAAAAGGGATGACTTTTCAATAGTTTAACGAGCTGAACAAGACAAGCACTCGATCTTTTTGTGTAATGATCGCTCAGGTCCAAAAAGATTAAAATCTAGAGGAGGGATAGCACTTCCGATCATTTTAACGAGCTGGAGAGGCCAATTGCTCAGCAATCTTTTCATATTTTACGAGTTAGATGAAAAGAGCTTAAAGGAGACTCATTTTTTGAGGAACGAGTGATATTTTGGGTAGCAGCTGGTTCCAAGTGAGGTTTGGAACTTTTCAATCATGGCAGTGTAAAGAAGATGGCTAACAGAATCACTCATCACAGCTGTTCCTCAAAAGGGGTAAACAATCAAATGGAGGCATATGATCGACTAAAACAGAGTGGAGGTGATGGTAAGAACACGACCAAGGCCCAAAAGATGATGACAATGCGTTCGTAATGGTTATTTATTGGAGGTGGGTTCATTTTTTAATGAGCGTAAACTCTAGTGGAACATTCGCTCATTGCTAGGTTAAATTTTTAACGAGCATGAACTTTGCGTAAAACTGCTCGTGATAATGGTCATTGATATTCGATTTACCATTAACACTTTGTTCTTTTGACGGTTGTACTACCTTTTCAATTGCTTCATCGAACTAATTAGAAATGTGAATACATGCTTGAAAAATGAGTTAAAACACTAATATCCTACTCAAATTACATGAAACGTAATTTAAAAGTAGTTTTTACCGCTCATTTTACCACTTCATTTGAATTTGGGATTGTTGGAGCTCTGGAGGTGTTTTCCCCCTTGATTTTCACCAGCTGATTCCGAGAGATTCTGTGGACGATTTTCAGCTCCATCTAGACTAGGTAGGAGCCAAACCTGAGCTCTTCAATTGCATTCTTTCCTTTTTGAATTTTGAGCATGTTTTCTTGCTTTTCTGAGCCTCTGGGGTTTGAACAATTCGTTCTGCCCCCATCGCACCCAGTATACATCGAAAGGTGTGATGCATACTGCACTGGACATCGGCCAGTCAGTATGCATTTCACCCAGTACACAGCTGGGGCGCGATGGGTGCAAGGAGGAAAACTTTTTCACTGATTGTTCATGGAAATTTTTCCTTTTTTTGCCAAATCAGGATCCTAATTCTTCTCTCGTTTGTTTTCCAGATATTCATCGGAGCAAAATGGTTGTTACATGGCAAGAACATTAGCATGAAGAAGAGGACATGGTTGCCTTACATGATCCGGGTATGGTAACTGCATTGTGGAACTATGGTTTGCTCAAGTTCTTTTGCATATCTAGCATGACGCAACAAATCAATTTGTTGCAATATTTCCTCAATGCATGGGATCCTACCAACCAAGTGTTCTAAATCAGAGGCAAATCCATCCCCTTGACTATTGAGGACATCTACTTCTTGACCGGTTTATCGAGGCGTGGTGCCCCTCTCTCACTATCAGGTTCTGCCCGTGGGGGTGAATCCGTGAGGGATTATACTCACTGATACTATAGAGAAGGATCTCAGCTGAGCAGGGACAACAAGATCAATATCCGAGATTTTTATCAGGAAATCTAGTGTCTATGCAGAGCTGCTAGTCCCACTAACATGGGTAGCTATCTTAGAAACAAACAAATTAAAGTTACTTTCATTTTCCTTTACGAGAAGTAGATAGGAGAGGAGCAAAGAATACCAACCTCAATCTTTCGCTTGGTTCCTTGCTTGTTCCTTCTCCCCTCTGATGGATTTTTTCCGCTCCTTCCTTGATTACTCCACTTCAAAGAGTACCTGTAAAGTCAAAGCAGCATAATACCTTCAAAGTGCATAGATCTACAATCATAAACAATATAGGACTGGATATATATTGACCACACAAATGCATATATTATCAGACATACAAGAATGTGGAGGAAAACTTGAATAGCTTATTGATGTAAAGATTAGAAGAGAGGATTACAACCCATTGATCTAACCTAGTGTCATCCTCCAATCATGAAATCCCTTCTTCACCTCATGAAAAGCTTAGATCACCCAAATCTATGATATTTCACCAGGAAACCAATAGCACTTCCTTATAAGATACAAGATTCCAGCCTCTGGATCTCTAGGATGAGGGATCCATATATAGATGATTGCAGGGGGGTGAGTCAGCTTCTAGGATTTTGATTAGTGTCCTCTCTCTGATAGCTCTCAATTCCACTTGGAGATTGATGATCTCTTACTCATCCCTGGGTGAATTCAGAGAGGCAAGTGTCACAGGAGAAGTTTCTTGAAGATTCCATGATCATCCACCTTGCAAACTATCTCTGCCATTTGTCTACTCTCCCCCATCGCACCCTACAGAAGGGCTTTCCAGTATGCATCACAATTTTTGCACTAAGTAGGTGAGATGCATTGTACCCTTAGCATTGAGAAATCTGTATGGTCTGGTTTTAACTAGTTCTGAGCAGTTTTCTGTGGAGAACTTCTAGGAGATGATGTTATGAGCTGACCTTATAACTTTAGGGCATGAAACAACACTTTTAGGGACTCAGAAGCCCTTGGTTTATGGACATATGTGATTGGGGTTGCAGTGCCCAAATATGCTTATAACAAAGATGTCATCTATCGGTCCTTGAGGACTATTTTATTCACCTTTACTAGATTGGTTGGTAGCGTGGCCCTTCACTTGGCCAACAGGTCCTATATGCAGTACGCCTTGGAATGCGTTGAACCAAAGGTATTCAACTGGTGTGATGCAGTACTTCTGATGATAAAAGGATAGCTTACCAAGGTGAAAAATGGAAAATCCAAGAACTTTGGCTATGGTTCTATTCTAACCGCTTTCGCCTTGGAGAATATCCCACTGATGCAGCCACAGTACATTTCACTTGGTTTTCCACCACCGACTGAGCCACAGATGCAGAGATGGGTTGACCTTATGGCCTGACATGTTGGTCAGTCATAGGTTTCCTTCTCTGATGCCTTTTTCAAGTGGTTCAATCATCAGTAGATGGTTTATGCCGAGTTTCCGTATGCTGGTATGGATTTCCGGGCTGACCCAGATTTGGTGCTGCCGACTGGTGAGCAGTGTGGTGTCATAGGTAAAAATCTCTGACCATATCCCTATTTATTGTTTTTATAATGTTCTTGTGCTTTCTTTTATCAATACTAATCAAAACTCATGTGCCCATGCAGATATCAGACTAGTGCAACCAGCAGTGCGCATGAGAGCAACAACTGCCATTCCAGCAGGAGAGGCTATAGGGAGAGCTACCCTTCATGACTTGGATGTGGCTGAGACTCTTGCAGTATTGTAGGATCAGATCGAGGGTCTCACCCTTGGTATCCCGAATGTGAGGGTCGACGAGCTACCTCTGAGATTACAGTGACATACCGCTGGTGTGCTGAGTCGATGGACTAGGCTTTTACGCATGATTGCACAGGCGGTGACTTGTTATCACCAGCACCATTAGACTAGGGTGCCCCCTAGCATTTTGATTTTTTGGGTCATTTGACCGATTTTATCTTGTACACAGAACACTATGTATAAACCATAAACAGTTATATATATTTTTTATTTTTGGATCTTTATTTTGGCTAAATTATATGATCCTGACGCAAATATTGATGAAATGCTTTTCTTTTATAAATGTTGCAAATGTCTATCTAACACATAATTTTCTAATGAATCTGTTAATGTGTTTAAGTTTCTGAAAATGTGTTGATATTAAACATAATCGAAATGTCTTTCCAAAATCTTGACCCTTAGGAACATACGATAGATAGTTGGATTCCACACGGAATAGAATGATGAGTTGTGAGTGTAGCCTGACGATAAGTCAGCGTATGCCATGTACGATGGCATCAGAGAGGAGCTCTATCAACGCGTTGTATTCAATGATTTTGTTCGTTGATTGACCAATACATATCCCTCTGAAACTCACTAACTCGCTGCTTGGATCAAAGATGGCCCAGGCCACAGAAGATAGGTTCCACGAACTACGACTCACTCCATCTGCATATCCAACAAATGAATCCAATAGGTTCGACATCTGCAACAAATGTAAAATGGATTACCTAACCAAAACGATTACTCTTAGCGAAAACAAAAATGTAACAAAAGCATATGAAGAGGTTACTACACTGAGTCAAGCATAGTAACGCTTAAAGTACAACCCGTTTCGGGGCTGCGACAATGGAATCCCATCATAATCCACTAAATCATAGGCTCCTTTTGCTAATACACACTTAACAATATAGGGGCCCATCCGTAAAGACTGGAACTTACCTGCTCCCAACTTATCGGACTCCTGGTCGTAAAGTAAGACCAGGTCACCTTCTGAGAAGACACGGGGTTTAACATTCTTGTCAAACTATGCATTGACTCGTTTCTTATGTGCTTCGTTAGCCAAGGCGGCATCACGAAAGGTTTCATCCAATTGGATTAATTCCAAGAAACGAGCCTCCTATTCTAAAGTTCCAGGGAGAAGGTCGACTGCGAACTTGAGGGACGAGATTTCCCACTGAACTGGTAAGATTGCTTCCAGGCCATACACCAGATGAAAGGGCATAAATCCGGTTGCATTTCTCACCGATGTCCAGTATTCCCACAAGGTTGAGTACACGATTAGGTGTCAACTCCATTTATGGACTCCAATCATCCTTTGCAGCATGTGTTTTAGGACTTTGTTGATTGCCTCAATTTGCCCGTTAGCTTGCGGATAATACAGAGTAGAGCTGTCGTGAGACAGTCACAATTTGGAAACCAACTTAACCATCATGTGGTTGCAAAAATGCGATCCATGGTCTGTGACTATAGCTTGTGGAACACAAAATCTGGAGACTACATGATTGAAAAAGAAAAGACCAGCTGTTTTGTTGTTGTTGTTTAATGTAGGCATTGCCTCGCCCCATTTCGTAAAATAGTCAACTGCAACTGTGATATACCCATGCCCCCAGGCCAAGGTGGGGTTACATGTCATGAAATTTATGCCCCATTTGGTGAATGGTCCAATAGCAACTACTGGCTGCAGAGGTGCGGGTGGTATTTTGGTTTTGCGGTCGAAGATTTGACAAGCATGGCAACTTCTGACTGCGGTTATGCAATCCTTGAAGATTGTTGGTCAAAAGTATCATGCTCGTAAAATCTCTTGTGTTGTAGCATAACTAGATTCATTCCCCCCACCTGCACCTAAATGACAATCATTCAGGACTTTTTCAGCTTCCTCATGGGTGAGGCACCTTCGCAGAACTGTATCGATACCACGACGGTAAAGTGTATCACAGACGATCATGTAGTCTTTTGCTTAGTATCGAGTACGTCGATGTTCTGAGCGGGTGGTATTAGACCTATATGTTTGTGTCTGGAGATAGATGATTATATCTCCATATACCACGGGTCGCTTGAAGATATCAGAAACAAAGATTCATCCATGATTGTTTCTTTGGATGTTGAATCGTTGGACGATGATGGGAAGTCACATAGTAACTCCGCGAAAACCAAGGCTCTCTTTGATTTGGATTTTACAAATTCCAGATCAAACTCTTACAAAATTTCTATCCATTTCAAATACTTGCACCCAAGTAACTGTTGCGACAAGATGTAAGTCATGGGGTTGCAATCTGACAAAATGGTAGTTTTTCGAAAGAGGACATAGTGTTGAAATATCTGTACTGCTTAAACAGCTACGAGAGCCAGCTTTTCAACATAGGAGTACTTGCTCTCTATATCATTTAAGTTTCGACTTAAATAATATACAGGATGTTCTATTCCATTCTCTTCTTGAACTAAAACCATTGGGATGGTCATATCCGCTGTAGCCAGATATAGGTTAAAGTCCTTTTGATAATTAAAATCATACATTAATGATGCTTTTATTAGGGATTCCTTTATAGCATCAAAGGAAGCTTATGCAACCTGATCCCAGTTGAAGGGTACTTCTATTTTCAACAGACGCGTATAACCTTTGGCAAGTTCAGCGTAATTTGGAATGAACCTCCTTAGAATGTTTGCTTTCCCTTGGAGTTTCTGAATCTGAAGCAAATTTGAACGTGGAGGCAAATCAATGATTGCCTAAACCTTACATGGGTTGAGACGAATCCTGCCCTTTGAGACTACAAAGCCAAGTAAACGACTAGAACCGACACAAAACACACACTTTTTCATATTGAGTCGTATTTTGTAGTGTCAGCGACATAGAAATATTGCTCTCAAATGTTGCGGATGACGGGTCCAGTTTCACGAATGAGCCGGAAGATCATCGAGGTATGGTTGAACGATGTTCTTGATGTCATGGAAGTCATAATTCATTTCCATCTAGAAGGTTTCCTCTGCATTCTTTAAACCAAAAGGTAGCTTGCGGTACGCGAATGTGCCCCACGAACAAATAAATTCAATATTCGACTGGTCCTGTGGGTGGATATTTATTTGATTATACCCAGAAAATCCATCCATAAATGAAAAGATTCCACATTCGGCACATTCATCAATTATCTGGTCGATAAACAGTGTAGGGTAGTTGTCCTTTGGAAAATCTTGATTTACATCCCTATAATCGACGCACACTCTAATCGTTCCTTGTTTTTTCATCACAGGAACAATGTTCGATACCTAGTCGGTTAGAGTAACCGGGTAAATGAAACCAACATGAAGAAGTTTTTCAACTTCTTCCTTAATGGTAGTGGCTTTCTTTGGGTGCACCTACTGAAGCCATTGTCGTACTGGTTTGACATCTGGATACATCTTAATTTTGTGTTCAACTATGCTCGAGTCAATGCCTGGCATTTTTTCATATGACCATGCAAAGACATCTCTGAACTCGCAAAACAGAGTGTAATATACTTCCAATTCTAAAGAAGAACAAGGTTTTCTGACATGAATATTCTCTACAACATCTGGTTTGGTCGAGATATTTATGGCGATGATTTCTTCAATATTGAACAGGTTTCAATTGGAATCCACCGTATTTACAGTATTTGATAGGAAATCAAAAACTGAAGGATGATTAAGGTCACTGGAACAATCTTCTTTGTAATCTAGAAGTTGGAAATGATGGTGGTAATCTTCCCATGGTTCCCCCTCTATCATCATTGACTGAACAATTCCTTCTTCTGTAGAATGTACATGTGATCAAGGATCTGAAGAGGTACCACATTCCTTAGACCTATCTATCCAAACGCTTGATAAGCGTCGATTTGGGTCTGCCTCCCATGCCGAAAACGTTGATTGCTACAATATTTCTATTGGGCTTGGAGGTAATACTTGGCGATGATCCATGCTAACATCATGTTCAGACATCTTCTGAATAGGAGATACCATATTGCAAGTTCCCACTGTGTCCACTTCCGCTAGATTGTTTGGAGGTGGTAGGGAAAAAGTACCCATCAATGTAGGGTATTTTAGTAGGCCTACTCCGATATTTTGAAGCAACTGAGAGCTTTCGTGGATCATCTGAATGCTCCTCGTAACTTGTGAATTGTTGGGGAGAAATGTTTGCTGGTTGATGATTGTAATTCCTCCTTGGAAGGGAAATGCAATCTTTCTGAAGTATGTCGACACAACAGCAGCCATAGCATAAATCCAGGACCTTCCCAGTAGAATGTTGTAATCGAGGTTTCCATCGATAAATTCAACATAAATTTCTATTGTCTTGGCCCCCCAGTTCGACTTGCAAGTTACTTAAAATCCCATATGGAGTGTATGTTTGTCCATCAAATGCTTTTAATGTCATTGACGATCATGACAAGGGTGATGAGCCTAAAGTTTTCCAGCAACTCATCGACATAATACATGTAGATGCCCCCTCATCAATAATTGTTCGATGAACAGTTTTGTTGAGGGCTTTCCCTTGAATGAGGAAAGAGAGTTGAGCTGGTAACTAAGGGTCATATCCTTTATGATTGAAGGCCACAAGATTGGAATCTACTGGGTCAATCCCACCTATTGTTGATAATAGAGCTTGCTTCTGGGAGGGGAAATTTTGTAGTACCTCAAGTGTCAACATAGTGGACAACGATTGGGCTAGGTCCTCTACTATATTATAATTTTGTGTTGCACTAGCACGAGGATTAAATGTCAATTTGTGTACTACTCCCTTTGGCAGCTTTATCGTTAGCTCAGGAATGATGGGTGGCACAACTTCGATCAAAGTTGTTGTCAAACTACTAGGTTGATCAGTAGCCTTGTTGTTCCACAGCTGTGGATTCCTGTAGTCTTTATTCCTTGTAGATATCAAAGCATCATTTTGCTGTTTTGAAATAGACAACATAAGAACTTGGGATGGGGAAGCATTGTCGCTAGCAACCATATTAGTTCTCGGGTTTGGAAACGGACCAGTCAATACCGCTGAGGTTTTTGAACCCATAAAGAGTTTCTTAACTTCAGCTTTATGTGGAAAATCTCTCATCCAATGATCCTCATCGCATATCTGACACCCTGAATGGGGTTTCCTTTGCCTAGAAGGGTTTGCAAAAGATTTTTTAGGAGACGACTCATCTTGCTTCTTCTTTTTCCCTTTCCTTTTCTTCTTGCCTCCTGGTTGCTTTGATTCTTTTCCTTTGTCAGTTGACATGGCATTAACCTCTAAGGCGAGAAGTTCCTCATTTGCATTTTGACTAAAAACCATATGGGATTTCTTTGATGTATCTTTTACGGTTTTCGTGCTAGTCATACTTATCACACCATCGCTAGCATGAGAGTCTTTGTTTGATTTAGGAGGAGAAGGAACGAAAAACTCTGATCTAGGAGCATCAGTGATTTTGTCGTAGAGCATGCTTGACTGAGTATAGATCAAGTCTAGATATTTGTCACGAGAAATGACTTTCTCTTCAGTGATGACCCCTCCCTTTGCAACATCTTCTATAATAGAAGGTAACAATGACTTAATAAACCATTTAGCTAGCAGCTGATCAGGAACATACGTTTTTACCATTCTATGACGATGTTGCCACTCATGAATATGATCAGATATGTGAGTGGCTATCGTTTTCTTGAAATTGATAAGAATCTCTGTTCCTATTTCATACCTTATTGGTAACTAGAAATGTGTTGGAAAGGTTGTGGAAAGGGCACTAAAGTTATCGAATGAAGCTCTAGGAAATTCGATGTACCATTTTGTTGTCAGACCAGTTAACATTCACTGAAAAAGGTGAAGCCTAATCAAATCATCATTGAGAGTGTTGGACAAAAACCACAGATGAAAGGTCATCACATAATTCGATGGGTCTTCACCCAAATTTCCATTAAATTTAGGAATATCTGACGAAATTTTATGAGGAATCGTCGACCACCAAGGGGCATAAGCAATTTGATCGTTTGTTAGCTGATTTAGATCCGGTAACTCTAAAGTCGCCATGAAGGGCAACTGTTGATTCAGGTTTGGCGAAGCATACCCAGGATAAGATGGGATCACCTGAGCAGTGGGTCTCTGCATACCAACATAATGTATTTGATGTTGATAACTTTGATAAGGTTGATGGGCATAACCATTAGGATATGATTGACTGTTTTGAATATACGGCTGCCCATTACCTGCAAAGCTTTGCTGCTCATGTCCTTGGTAAGCTTGCTGGAATTGCGGTTGTTGATATTGTACCAGCCATGGTTGTGAAGCCATTTGCTATTGTCCAATACTGGCTATTTGACCAAGATGAGGGGTAATAGTACCTGTTTGAACCTGGGTCACTCTGGTTAAGGAGCCACTAATTGGTGATTGTGGTTATGTCGTGGAGACAAGAGGCTGTTGTATTACGACCTGAGAAACTTGAGGTTGGAATACAACAGGCAAGGCTTGTACTTACGACACCATCACAATAGCCGATGTAATGGGGATATTCGACACAGGTAGACTTGGTTGCATTGAGTACACAACTCTTGGTTGTTGAGGCAGTATTGGTACCCAACCACTAGATGTAATTCTAGCATGACCCAAATTCTGTTGTGAACTCTCATATGGTTATCCTCCCGCAGGGAATAATGAAAGGGCATATTTCCCCCGATATGGCGGTAATCTAGTGTTCAAAGGTAAGATTGGCCTCTGGAGACTTGACTGCCAAAACTGATATTGTTGTGAAGGATCAATTTGCTGAGACCCAACATAAGAGATTCCAGATATTATTCCAAATGAACAAATGGGAACAGACCAAACTGTCAAAACAATCCCTGGGTGGACTCCATCTAGTGGTTGAGAGCTAGTTGGGACAGATGGTACACTAGCAAACATTGTTGGAGTAGAAGCGCCGCATCACCCCACCACATCGCCTCCACCTCACCTCTTCCTACCTGCACCTGGTTGATGTCACACTGCCACGTCACCCTGCTGACGTCATCATGCTAACGTCACATCCGTACAGGGGGGTCTCACTGCTGACATCATGCTGACGTCATCTGCCGTACCGCTGACGTCAACAACTAAAAAAAGGAAACGCACAAGCGCAAAAATAAAGCTTCGGAGCCCCGGATCAAGAAATAGGCCATATTGGAGAATCTTTAGGGAATCTTTTGATTCCTCATCCATTTTTGCACCGAAAAGGGCAGAAAAAGCCTGATTTTGCAGATTTGAACGTATCAGAAGACAGAGAGATACCTAGTTCAAAGATTAAAGAATATCAGAGCAAATATGCAGCCAAAAACCATGTCAAAGAGTATCAGTGTAGCGGCAAAGTGTATCAACGAAGATCTTCTCAGGGCTCGAGGTGAATGAAGCATTAAAAGAAAAACCTTGAAAGTCAAGAAGCAATTAAGGAACCATTCAAAGCTCACCAACACAATTGACTGCACATTAAAACTCACATCAGATCAGTGGACCAGAACTCAATGCACAGTTATTACAGAACCACTGCACCAAGTCACAGAGGACACCCCATCAACTCACTTTTGATCCAGCTGCCTCTGGCACAGCCCTAAGGAGACTTACTTGCATTTAATTCCAGCATAAGTTAGGTTTTAGAAAGCTTTTTTCTTGCAGACCTGTTTAGGTCAGTTGTAATAAATACTTTTAGATATTTTACCTATATATACCACCCTAAAAAATGTAGTAAGGGTTGGTCGGTTGGTCTTTGTTGGTATGATATTTTGCTTGAGTAGAGACTCGCACTAAAAATGTGATAATTTCTATAACCAAAGACTGCTGAAATGCATGGATTCTAAAACTGTCTGCTGTGTCTAATTGGCCGAATAGTGACTGTGGAATTCCTGTGCTTATACATGGCTCAATAAGTGTTCCTTAACTCTGTGTTAGTTTTTCTTCATGTTTGTTTTACCATTTATGTTCCACCATCTAAATTTACAGAAAAGAAGAATAGTTTAGGATTTGCTTGATAGCACCCTATGCTCAATTTCTGTGATTCCTATATGTTTTCATCAGAAATAGTTATGAATATGCATACTTAAATGATCATGCTTAAACTATTTCTTTCACATATGAATGATTACTTAGGAATTCTTAATTGCTCCTAGATAACCATTCATTCATTTCCCTTCTCTGTTAGTTGATGAAAGATTCTTAATTGCCTTTCGTCTCTGACTTTCATGCCATCTTTTCAGAAATTGGTATTGTTTCACATGTAGCTATCCTGCTCTATAATCCTCTTGTGACCAAGAAAACGTAACAGCAAGCCTCAATCCATGACTCCATGCCCAATGGTTTGAAACTTATCACACTATCCCTTGCCTCTCTACTTGAAATTATCCTCCTTACATCTATCTTCCACCCAAACACCAATAAAACCCACTGAACCCAATAGCTAGCCTAAAATTATCATCAACAAAGCTGAATCATTAAGAGAGAGCCCTCTCTGATTGCAGGTGGGCTAGAACCTGTAATCCAAAGATTGGTTTGTGGTTACCTCGGCTGTATCCCTTCAGGAGCTTAGGGACAACCTGAGTGATAACATAATGGCAACCCTGCTGGGGAATTTCTCAGATAATCTCACAAAACCAGTCTGAAGCTCCACAGAGGAAGAAACTGACCTTTAAAAAGTCCGGTCGAGCTGTGTTATTAGAAAAATTCCCAAAAAATAAGTTAGAAGCTGGCTCCCAAAAAGCATTCGCGTCATACAAGACCAAATACTGATCCAAATCCCCCAGCTATTTTTGAAAACCCCAATATAATCCCCAAAATTCTTAGAAAATGAGAGCAACAAGAAGACTTTATTGCTTCTAGTCCGGAAACAGTTCGGCCAAGATGTGTTCCGACCCTGGTCAAAGTTCTATTTCGTTCAACCCCAATTTCCCTGTGTTCATCATCCACTTCTCCAAGCAGTTCTTCCACACCACCATCCTTTATTCATACGACCATTACTACTCCTATTATCCCAGTCACTCCAGTCGTTCCACTTATCCCTGTTGTTCCCCTTATCCCCGTTAATATGGCTAATAGATATGTGCCCTTACAGCTGCCTGCTAATCTCGGGGCTATGCCTCAGGATTATCAGACAAAAATAACATATTTTGATGGCACAAATTCCTACACAGCCCTACAACATACAAAGAAAATGCAGGATTACTTTGAGAGTTATGAGATTGATGATGACAGTGTAAGGATGAAGATTTTTGTCTAAAGTTTGACCGATGATGTCAGGAGCTAGTTTAAAGCGCTCACACCCACTTCCATATTAAACCCAGAAGACTTATACCAGACATTTATCAATAGATGGGAGAAAAAGAAAGACCGCTTGCACATATTATCTGAGTATGATACTATCAAAAGAGGACCTCAAGAGACTGCCTTGGACTATTGTGCGAGGTTTAATAATGTCTACAATGCAATACCACAAAATCTAAGACCACCACCTGATCTTGCTTTGTACAAATTCCCTGATGGTTTTGATGCTGAAATGGCATATCAGTTAAGGGAAAGAGCCCCTCAAAGCCTCGCAAAGATGCAAGATGTTGCTATTAGTGTGGAGGCAAACTTAATTGCCAACAGAAACAGAGCCAAAACTGAGAGAAGGACCACCTTCAAGGAAGAACCCTCAGCCTTAGACCAAAAACTAGATGCTATCATCAACGGCATGCATAGGCTAGGAGATAGAGTAGAAAGCGTTGAGAGAAAATCATCATGGGAAGGACGACAGTCCAATACCATAAGGAACCCAAACTTCAGGAAAAATCAGACTACAAATGCTGGAAGGGCTAGTCCCAACCATGATATTAGACCTCCTTTCCAAGAAAACTACACAGAGGCATCCACATCTAGTGAGCCCGCAGATGAGACTCACATGAACCTGATAGATTCGAAAAATGAACAGCAAATCTTTCTCACAAAATAGGACCAAGACTACCCTGATGTAAAACAATTTCAGACCAAGTCGGTAGAGTCTTTTGATTTTAAACAAGGTTATGATTCTGCTATGTATGAGGTGCACAAACAATATAAGTTGAAAACAAGGACCATCGATGTCCCTGCACCTAGCAGAACAAAGGATAGAAAAAAGCCCAACAAATTTAAAGACAATGTTGTCATAACAGAACCAGCTGATATTGCTGTCCTAAACCCACATCAGGTAACTATAGAGGATATATCAGACATTCAACCTCCTATTGATCAGCCTCTATTTCCCTCTCCCTCAAAAGAAAATCTAAACAACACTCCAAAATATCTGCCAAAAACAGAAATACCACAAACTGCCATTCATCATAACGCTAGCATTCAAAAACAAAACACCGAGAACACTCTTGACAAGGAAAAATCGACTACTAATGCAAGGATTCCATTGGAGAAACCATTTAACTTAGAAGCAGAGATTGGCAAACTTAAGATGTCCATTCCCCTCTTAGAACTTTCCAAACATGATGTATATAGGCAACAAATTCAAAGGTCACTTCAACTGCCAGAGGTCAGGGATGATGTAAATGTTTTAGATGACATCCTCGAGCTACTGTTTGGTCCAGAAGTTAACGGAAAATCAACATATGGACCTATTCCACCCTTTTATATCAGTCTGCACATACATGACAAAATCTTGCATAATGCTATGTTCGACTCAGGTGCCTCACATAACCTTATGCCCAAAGCTGTAATGGAAAAACTAAACCTTGATGTTAGAAGACCCTATAAGGATCTATACTCCTTTGACTCAAGTCAAGTCAAGTGTTTAGGCTTAATCATAGATCTTTGTGTGTCTCTAGTCCAATTTCCCAACAAGACAATCCTAATGGATGTAGTAGTTGCTGACATTCCAACAAAATATGGCATGCTCCTATCAAGATCATGGGGAGAAAAACTTCAAGGATCCCTTCAAATTGACCTCTCTTTTGCCACTATATCTTCCTTTGGGAAACCAAAGAGACTGTATAGGGAAACACTGATGAAGTATGTGGTAAGTAGTGAGGAAAAGCCCCAAAATTTTCCAATTTACTCAATCCATTCTGACATGGATTCTTTTATTTTATTTAATGATGACACCAATCCTCCAACTAATGAGAAGCCTTTAGCCTTAGAGCAAGAAACATGCATCAATGAGGAGTCAGCTGCCAGTGCCCATGAAACTGTCACAACAGTCAAAACAACTAGCAAACAAGAAGAACTTCCCAAAACAGAAATTGTAATTCTGCCCAATCCTCAAATAACTGAAACTCTTAATACAAACCATAAACAAGAAATCACATGGTGTTTAGAGTTTGATGGTTCTGTCAATAAGTTAGGAGCAGGGGCAAGAGTATGGATTCATAATACACATGATAATCATGCACAAGGCCATGCCTATAGATTAAACTTCAGATGTACTAATAACATGGCAGAGTATGAGGCTCGCCTCTTCGGCCTTACATAGCTCAAAGCCCTAGGAGCTGCAAAAGTGTCCATTCTAGGTGACTCTGATTTAATTATACAACAAATGAAAGGTAACTTTGTTACCAATGACAATAGAATGAGAGCTTATAGGACTGCTGCCATAGAAATACTCAAATCTTTCAATGAATCCAAGCTCGCCAAAATTTCAAGAGACCATAATATTCATGCTCACAACCTAGCAACCTTTGCTAGCACATGCAAGCTTCCCTTTGAACCAAATCACCATTTCACTTCTAAGATGAAACATAGACCCTCAGTCCCTAACAATGTTAAAGACTGGCAAGTGTTTCAAAATGATGCCCAGATTAACAATTTCCTCACTCTTGAGAGCGAATTTTCAAATACAAACATTGACATGGATGCCATGAACGATTCCCAGGAGCTAACAGAAGAAAATCAGTGGGCTGTAACAGCTGCAACATCTAAACAAATCCTTAACCCAACTGTTTTTGACAACAAAAACATAGAACAACTGAAACAAATGTGTTTAGAGGAAACAGCCAGAGCAGAGGATGAGTTCATTGACCTAAAGGATAAATTTTTGCCTGCTGGACTAACTCCATTAGAAGACATGTTTGATGACAATGACGTGCCCAAAAGGCCAAAAATGGAGCCTCTAAATTCTGCTATAGAAGAACACAACATAGGGGCAACAGAACAACCCAAAATGATTAAGTTGTCCAAAAACTGCCCCCTGATCGAAAACCAAAGTATGTGGATTTGTTCAAAGAGTTCCAAGATGTATTTGCTTGGAGTTATGAGGACGTGAAGTCCTATGACACCTCAGTGATCCAACATACCATTCCCTTAAAACCAAATAAAAAACCATTCAAATAGAAACTTAGAAGAATCAACCCCATGCTTCTTCCCCTCATTGAAAAAGAAAAAAAAAGAATGTTTGAAGCAGGTATCATTGCACCCATCAGATTTTCTGAATGAGTATCCAATTTAGTTCCCACAAGAAAAAAAACAAGAGAGATCAGACTGTGTGTAGACTTGAGAAATCTAAACCATGTCTCTCTAAAAGACCACTACCCTTTGCCCAAAATGGACCATATCCTACAAAGAGTAGTGGGGTCCTCTAGAATTTCTTTACTAGATGGATTTTCAGGATTTAATCGGATACTTGTTCACCCGGATGACCAGGATAAGACAGCCTTTACCACGCCATGGGGAACATTTAAGTATGTTAAAATGCCTTTCAGGCTGAAGAACGCTGGTGCTACCTTTCAAAGAGCAATGGATATTGCATTTTCCAAAGAGATACATGATTTCCTTGTTGTTTACCTTGATGACCTAACCCCTTTCTCCAAATCTGACCAAGAGCACCTTAAGCATCTAAGGCAAATTTTCATGACATGCAGGAAATATGGCATTTCCTTGAATTCTAAGAAGTCATTGTTTGCCCTTGAGGAGGGCAAGCTTCTAGGCCATATCATATCAAAATATGGGATTAGAATTGATCCTGAAAGAATTCAAGCTATCTTCCAAATCCCATATCCAAGAAACATAAAAGAGTTGCAAGCATTCCTTGGAAAGATCAATTTCCTAAGAAGATTTATCCCTAACCTAGCCGAGCTAATAAGGCTATTGAGCAATATGTTAAAAAATGATGCCAAGGTAAAATGGTCTCTTGAAACCAAGCAAGCTTTTGAGAGTATCAAAACAGCCTTGACTCAAACGCCTGTCCTCACCAGTCCGCAATTCGACAAAGATTTTATCATTTTTTCTTTTGCATCCGAGCACACCATAGCTGCTGTCCTTTTGCAAAAGGATAATCAAGGTAATGAAAAGCCAATTGCTTTCTTCAGCTGAGCTTTAAGAGATGCACCCCTGAAATATCAGATCATGGAAAAGTAGGCTTATGCCCTGGTTAAGGCCATCAAAGACTTCAGAATTTACATCTTATACTCCCATGTGATCGCCTATGTCCCAAATTCTGTTGTAAAAGATATATTAACTCAAGAGGGACTAGAAGGCAAAAGAGGCAAGTGGATTTCCAGCATTCTTGAATATGTCATTGAGATAAAACCTACCAAGCTGATAAAAGGACAAGGTTTAGCTAAACTAATGTCCGAAACAAATTTCCAAGCCTTAGACATTAATCAACTGGACAATGAACTGGAGATGGCGACTCCACAGATCAGTGAAACCTTTTTACAATCGTCATGGTATGCTGATATTTGCTTTGTATTGTTAAACCTGTGTGCTCCCCCAGGATAATCCAGGACTAAGAAAAGATTTTTAAGGATGAAATCATCAAAGTTTTGTGTCATAGATGTTGCTCTGTTTTGGAAAAATCATGAAGGAATATTGCTTAATTGTTTGACTATGAATGAAACTAACAGCGTCATGAAAGAATTCCATGCAGGGGACTGTGGAGGACACTTATATTGGAAGTCCACTGCTGACAAGATTTTAAGGGCTGGTTATTATTGGCCCTCTCTGTTCGCAGATGTCAAGAAATTTGTTGTTTCATGTCACAAATGCCAAATCTTTGAAGGGAAAAAGAAATTACTGCTTTGCCCCTTTAAAGCCATTTCAACCAGAAAAGCCTTTTCAACAATGGGGTCTTGACTTCATTGGAGAAATTCATCCCTCTTCCTCAGGCCAACAAAAGTGGATTTTAACAACTACTGATTATTTCACTAAGTGGATTGAAGCTATCCCATGTAGACAAGCCAATGACTCCACTATTATCCAATTCCTTGAGAGCAATATCCTTTCGAGATTTGGCTGCCCTGAGAAAATTATCACTGACAACGCTGCTGCCTTCAAATCCAAAAAAATCATCAACTTCTTCCATAAATTCCACATTACCTTGGGCCACTCTACAGCTTAATACCCTCAAGGAAATGACCTAGCTGAATCATCCAACAAAAGCCTCATCAACATCATAAAGAAACTGCTAGAGGAAAACAAAAAGAACTGGCATAGGAAGCTCACAAATGCTTTGTGGGCAGACAGACTTTCAACCAAGAAATCCATTGGGATGAACCCTTATGAGCTAGTATATGGCATGGAGGCTAGACTTCCTTCATCTTTGGGCATTCCTACTATCAAACTGTTGCAGGAGATTCAGGCTGAACCAAACGACATGCAGAGAAGAGTTAATCAGGCCATTCATCTTCAGCAAACCAGAGAACAAGTGTATGACAGAACTCAAATGTTGCAAGAGAAACTCAAAAAGATGTTTGATAAGAAAGCTAAAGCAAAGGATTTCTGGGTTGGCAGCAAAGTTCCAAGGTGGGACTCACGAAGAGAGGACAAGGGCAAACATGAAAAATTCGATTTTTTGTGGAAAGTTTCGTACATTATCAACACTGTGCAAGGCAATAACACATATTTCCTCAAATCTCCAGATGGCAGCACAGCTGAAGAAGGCCCTGTGAATGGCCAAATGTTAAAACATTACCATGATCCCTTTTGATTAAGAAAGAATAGGTGGTGTTACTTTCTGTACATAAATGATTGTATATATCAGCACTTTTTTTTTTTTTGTAGAGGTCCGGTTGCCAAAGCACGCAGAAGAAAGTAGGCAGTGCTTCACAATTTACCAGCCAATCAGTTGAGGGAAAGTGCTGTTTGTGGTCCAAAATTTCAAATTAATCTAAACAATCAGCACTAAGAAGTTTTCAATGCACAGCAACGACAGAAGATCAAGGCAGTCTGACCTGCTGTTCTTGGCTTCTCACAAGGAGAATCCATCCCCAAGTGGAGCCACTGTTAGCCTTCTGCTGCAGCAGGTTACTCATATTTCATAATTGACATTTTTACATGCCAAATATGTCATACTTTGCATGCTGCAATGCTCCATATTTGCTGACAGACACCAAAGAAAGAGGCCATGAAAGAATGCTAGTCAAAGTTCATCTGCTGCATTCCAATTTTGAAGAGTTATTCCATTTTTGTAGAATTTTTAGCTAAAGGGAGGTCCAAACAGCTTAATCTTGGTCTCCCTAGGTTTCAATTTCATGTTTTAGAATATAGAGAATGAATAATCTATCCAAACAGCTTAATCTTGGCAGATTCTTAGATAGGTAGAGAAGCAAGGGTGCTCAAAAGCCTAATCTGAGCCCCTGGAAGAAATAAGTGTAGATATAGATAGGTGGACAATGCAAAAGAAAAAGTTGAAACGCTGGGTCTGCAAGTCTAAGTGCACCCAAACCAAAAGGAGAAAAAATGCTAGATAAGTAGGCTGGGTAGGTAGTTTGGTGGTTGCAGAATCAATGATTGTGATCAGTTTTGTGTTTTCAAGTGTTATATCTATTTAAATCAAGTATTGAAAGGCAAGAATCCGTATGGAGGAGCTCAAGTGAGGCATAACTAACTTCCCTTCTTCCTCTTCCCTAAATCATTTACTAACTTTCCCTAAAGAGGTCAAGATCTGCTTGGTATCTCTTAGTTTCATCATTTTCCATATCATTTGCCTTGGTAAATATCTGCTTTACTCAAGGAGGGTCCATACTTTCTCTACAAAGTTCTATCTCCACTTTAAAGCCTAAGATCTCTGAGACTTAGCGCTTTTTTGTCATTTTCATATTAACTCCTGAAATTATTATGTAAATCCCTATCTATTTCCCTTCCCCCTACTAAAACTATGTTAATAATTCCCCTATGTAAATATCCCCTCCTTCTGGTTGAAACATAACCATAAATATCCCCTTGGGAATTACTAAGTTCACTTGGATCTTAGTAAGAACCCTCATCTCTACATAAATTTCCCCTCCGAGGTGTTTGGACTCCTTCCAAAACACAAAAAAACCCCCTCCAAATGCATTAACCACACCCTGCGCACATCGTATATCAATTTTATTAATGTTTGACCCCGCTGAAACACACCAATTTCTAAAGTTCAAAACCCACCCCAAGCTGCAAAAAATTAAAGTTTATCACGCGCGCAGTTGTACTAAACCCTGACCATCTTCCCCTCCCGTCCACCATCAGATCAGCCCTCCCAGATCCGACAGCCCTCATGCATATCGGGTGCCCTTTCGTGATGGTTAGTTAGCACCCGATGGACGGCGGTTTTACTGTTGTACACTAGGACAGCTGGCGGCATCCCATTGCATCGAGCCGCCCCTGACAAATACCACCTTCGTACCAAAAGCGGTCCGACGCCAACCGCTTACCGCTCTCCCCTTGCATGACATAATCACCACATCACCCTGCCACATCAGCGCCATCTCACCCCTCTCCTGCCTACATCCTGCCACCGTGTCCTTGCCACGTAACCCTGCCGTATTGCCATGACATCATGCTGACGTCACATCCGTACAAGGGGGTCCCACTACTGACGTCATCCACCGTACTGTTGATATCATGCTGACGTTAGTAGCTAAAAAAACGCGCAAGTGCAAAATCTAAGCTTTGGAAGCCCGGAATGAGAAACAGGGGCAATTTTCGATGCACGATTAGCGCTTAGCGTTAATCACGCATCGCTACGGGAAATGGGCCGAAATGGGGAATATTTAGGGAATCTTTTGATTCCGCAGCCGTTTTGCACTTAAAAGGAGCTGAAAAGAGCTGATTTTGCAGTTTTTATCAAAACAAAAGCAGAAGGAAGCTGAATTTAAATGTCACAATGAATCAGGAAGCGGCAGAGAGTATCAGTGTTGCGGCAAAGAGTATCAGGGAAAATCTTTCAGCAGCCTGAAGTAGGAAAACATTAAAGTGCCATCTAGCAAAGTCAGCGAAACAGTAGAGGCCATTTAAGGACTCTCAAATCACAGTTACTGCACATCAAAGTCACACAAAGATCAGTGGACCAGAACTCAATGCGCAGTTATTACAAAAGCACTGCACCAAGCCACTGAGGACCATATTAAACTCATTTTGATCCAGCTGCCTCTGCCACAGCTCAATAGATATTTACTTGCATTAAATTTTAGCACAGGTTTTAGGGTTAGAAAGATTTTTCCCACAGACCTGTTTAGGTCGGTTGTAATAAGTATTTTTGGATATTTTCCCTATATAAAGAGTCTTGAACAATGTAATAAGGGTTGGTTGGTTAATTGGTGAAATTTTCCTAAGTGGAGACTCGCATTGTATACTGTGAAAGCTTCTATAATCAAAGACTGCTGAAATGCTTGGATTTTGAAACTGTCTGTTGTGTTTAATTGGCTGAAGAGTGACTATGGAATTCCTGTGCTTCTACATGGTTCAATAAGTGTCCCTTAACTCTGTTTAGTTTCTCATGTTTGTTTTATCATCTATGTTCCACCATCTAAAATTACAGAAAGGAAGAATAGTTTAGGATTTTCTTGGCAACACCCTATGCTCAATTTCTGTGATTTCTACATGTTTTCATCAGGAATAGTTATGAATATGCATACTTAAATGATCATGTTTACACTGTTTCTTTCACATATGAATGTTAGTTAGGAATTCTTAACCGCTCCTAGATAACCATTCATTCACCTCCCTTCTCTGTTAGCTGATGAAATATTCTTAATTGCCTTTCATCTCTGACTTTCATCCCATCTTTTCAGCAATTGGTATTGTTTCATGTGTAGCTATCCTGC
>APFE030566938.1:109307-201240 GCA_000404065.3 Pinus taeda | reverse complement strand
TGAGCTTCAGGATGTGGATCAGCCACAAGATGAAGTTCATGGAGTGGAAGAGACCACTCATGTAGTGCCAACCATCAGAGGGCGAAAGCGCACTACAGAAGCTGAGCGACTGGCTCGAGATGCAAAGAAGGTTGTAGGACCACCTACAACAGCGTGCAGACAGAGATAGTCACCTGATTGGTACACTGGATACATGGCTCTTGTGAGCAAATGTGTCAACACTGAGCCATCCTCTTTTGAGGAAGCTGTGGAGGATCCCGCATGGGTAGATGCCATGGTGGAAGAGTATGATTCGATTGTCAGAAACAATGCATGGGAAATTGTCCCAAGACCGGAGGGGAAATCAGTGGTGGGTTCGAGATGGATCTACAAAGTGATGCAGATGGGGTGGCACATCCATCAGATGGATGTGAAGGCTGTGTTCCTTCCCGGAGGTTGGAGGAAGGAGGATGCTACTTCAGTGGAGGTAGTGGATGCCATTGTTTATCGATAGTTGGTGGAGTTTCATATGTGCAGGCTCAACAGAGGCACATCGGGATATGGATCTTGGTACAGACAGGAGGATGCAGATTGGGCAGGGAGTCCAATGGATGTAGATGTCGACATCAGGTACTATCATATCAGAGATTGTGTGCAGTGGAGAATCATGTTACTTTCATATATTCCCACGGACGATCAGGATGTTGATATCTTGACGAAGGCACTCACCAGGAGAAAATTCGAATACCACAGAGATAGGATAGGGGTTGCAGATAATCCATATCTTGTCAAGTGGGAGTGTTGAAAATGCAACAAGATGATGGAGCTTATTGAAAAGAAGTCACCTTCACTAACTGGTCCCGCAGGCTATTTTTGGCGCAAAGTCTATTTTAAGACTATGTCTATTTTTAGACATATGGATCATGGTCTATGAGTTGCAGGATGCTATTTGTGGATGATTGGTCATGTTGGTAAAAATAGATGGACCTCTATTTTTAGACATATGGGAGGAGTCTATTTTTAGACTGTCAGGATAAAAATAGAACAGTCGAATATTATTAGTTCTTAATAATATTTGGACTATAAACATTATCTTATTCTCTTGGAGCACTTCAGTTCGAGCTACAAATGTGGCACATGCAAATGCCAGAAGGAAATACACTTTTCTTATGGGTTACTTGAGCTATTGCATGAAGGAATTCAATTAGAACTTCAATGATTGAGTTCCGTTGAGTTGAATGAGGAGTTGATGGAGTTCTGTTCAGTTTGACTTAGTTGAACTAGTTGTATTTAGTCTAACTAACAAATACACTAGTGAAGAGTGATGTGAATTAGTTATTAAATAATTCACTAATTATTAACTCATAAATCAACTAAAGAATACATCAGTTAACTCAGTGCATGGACAGTTTAGTGGAGACAAGTGTTAGAGATGAGTGAAAGGGCAAGACAGCTGTCAGTTGTGACTATAGTTGTGCATGTGATTTGCACAATCAGTGGATTGAGATTGCCAATGAGGATTGCGTAGTGTTACACAAGGGAAATATGAGTTTGGTTCAGCCATTCTCATCCATTCTCATGCAGGATTGCGCAGTGGAGGCAGGCAAGCAGTGGTGGAGATTTGAACCTGTGATTGATTCAGATCTGAGCTAGTTTGTGTGTAATAGGTGGAGATAGTACTGAGTACTTGTGAGGAGTATTGTACTATGTATTGTTACATGTTCTCAATCAATATAATATATAGATAATTGGGGGTTTTCAGCTGCATGCTTTCCCCATGATATATTGTGTTGATATGTGTGATTGATGCTTCAATGTGCGCATGCAATTGTTTCTTAATTCTGCAAAATTGATGATCAACGTAGAGGAGGTTATGTATTATGCATGATTCCGCAAATAGTGTATAATCAGGATAATCTCTGTGAATAAGTGTCATATTATTCAAAATTTCTACACGAGGAGGCTGAGAGGGTTCTCAATGACTACAACTTTGGGGCATGTGGTGGTCATATGTTCGGCTATCCTACCACTCAAAAAATCCTTCACGCTAGTCATTTATGTCCGTCCATTTTTAAGGACTACATCCTTGTTGTTCACAAGTGCCATGAATGCCAAATTTACCAACGCAATATGCATGCCCCACCCACTCACCTACACCGTGTCATTATCATTGGTCCTTTTTCCAAATGGGGCATCGATTATATGACTTGTAATCCTCGTTCAGCCCGGGGGCATGGCTATATTATCGTTGTTGTGGATAATTTCACCAAATGGGCTGAAGCGATGCCTACATACTCTGAATACGGTAAAACGATGGCTCAATTCCTTTTCAATCATGTTATTTCCAGGTTCGACGTACCTCAAGCCATTGTCATAGACCATGGCTCCCATTTCAGAGATTACATGATGGCTGAGCTAACATTTTCATTGGATTTTAACAACAATGGTTCAAACCCGTATTACCCTCAGGTCAATGGCCAAGTTGAAGTTGTGAACAAAGTTTTGGTTACAATTCTTCATCATACTATTGGGATGCACAAGTCATATTGGCATCTCATGCTCTTTTTAGCTTTGTGGGCTTACCAAACCTTGACCAAAGATGCAACTGGTTTAACACCATTCCAGCTTGTCTATGGTTTGGAAGCAACATTGTCAATTGAATGCGAGATTCATTCACTCAAGTTAGCTATCAAACTTCTCCCCAAAACATCACCTCAGGAAGAGCACCTCTTATATTTAGAATGATTGGATGAGACACATCATCTCACTGCTTTGGTTATCGAGAAAGAAATGAGTCAAGTCCCATTTCGATCAGTCAGTCTTCCCTTTCGCATTCTCTGAGAGTGATTTTTTTTTACTATACGACCAAGCTAATGATAAGCGGGGGGGTAGGCATGTTTGATCCCATGTGGCATCAAGCCTACATTGTGAAATGTGCTTTGCAAAAAGGGGCCTATGAGCTTATTGATTATGAAGAGAATCCTTTGGACAAGCCTCGAAATGGGCATTACCTTAAGAAGTACTATGCTTAGGCCATCTTGCATGGTTACTTGTGTACATTAGTGTGTCATTCATTTTTGTGCAATGTGCTTGTCGTAGCACCTGGAACCTATCATCCACGACATGGGCTATTTATGACCTCATGGTGATTTGATTGATCTTCAAGGTATTTTTTTAGGTTGCACAACTAACAACATTTATGAATATAGTGCGGTCACCAAACTGTTGTCAGAAGCCATTTATCTTGACATTCGAGAGTTGGTTGTCAACCTGGAATCACAACTTGTCGTCCTTCAACTCAACGGGCAATATTCCATCAGAAACCATAAAATATTGAGAATGTATCTTTGTATTCACCTATTGGAAAGGAATTTTGATTATATTACATATCATCATATTCCTAGACACATGAATACATTGAAATATGCATTATCTAATTTTGTGTTGGATAGACATTTACGAAACATGTGAAAATATAAAACAAATCATTTGTACCATAAGCAAGAAAATAAAACACACACACACACACATATATATATGATGATAATGTTTGATACATCAAAACCCAAAAAATAATATGTGTGTCCAAAATAACATCAGCGGCTCGTGGGCCTCATATATCGGTAACAAGCAGGCCTCAAAAAATGTAAATGCTGGACCTAGGAACTAACCAACATGGTGATCATGGTAGTAGCACACGACTCGTGCAACACGAGTCAGCAATCAGTGGATTTGATCCGATACTCCCACTGTGTGTTTATGGTACTAGCGAGGAATGTCTCCCACCTGAGCATACTCTGGGATACCACGAGTCAACCCCTCAAGGTTCCTCACAATCTCTTCCTCGTTGTCACTCCCCTCCTAATAAGGAGTGACATCATCGAATTGGCGGGTGACACGCCTGGCTATTGGGGACATCCCAGCAGGACACTCTAGTCCAACATCTGCATTAAAAAAGAAAAATGTTATAAACACACATATATAAAAAACAATTAAAAGATCACAAAATTAAAAATTTTATTTTTTACCTTCATCATTAAAATCTTCTCCATCTAGTAGTGGAATGCCTAGATCTCCACGAAAGTCGGTACCACTGTATGTATAGTCCTCCATGACAATCAGTTGTCGTCGTAGCCATGAAAAGTAGGTAGGCTTGTATGACATGTGTTGTCCCTCAGTGATCCTGGGCATCAAATGACTCCAGTGGGCCATCCGCAGGTTGTGTGGCGTGGGAGGATCTACCTTAGTCAATTGGTACTGGAACAACAACACCCGTTGCAAGAAAAAGTTCACTAATATGGATCTGAAGAAAAAATTGCTTCAGATTCCCTGCCTTAGCTTTGGTCAGCTGGCGTTTTATGTTGATCTTCATGGCTTTCGCCCAATTGAAGATCGTCGATGTTGTGCAGTCAATGGCATATAGTAATTTTGACTTGTTAGTCTCATGCATTGCCTGAGACCCTACCACTCTGTTGATAGTCAACAATATCACTCTCAATGTTAGATCTCGGATGGTGGCAATCTCAATCTTGCCACTCTTGGATTTGAGGGTTTCAAGGCAATGTTCGACAAGAAACATCGATATGCTTGCCCCAATTGGTCGTGGCCCATATAAGTTGACTGGTTCCCCTCTTCGGGACAATCCTATGATGAGATATATGTCTAAAGTTTCTAACTCTAGCTCATGGTCACTAATGACGAATATTTCCCAATTTATGTCATAGATACTAATCAGGTATTGAAGCAACTCAAGTTGGGCTCGCATCTCTGGTGTGAGAAATATTTTGAGGCCACAGTCCCTCAAAGCATTCAGGAAATTTGCATCATTCAGTGCCCGGGTGTTCACATCCTCGTGCTCACATTCTTTCCAGGCTACCATTTTCAATGATTCTTTCCTACAAAAACCATAGATTTAAGTCAATAATCATTTTTGACCCATAAATTTCAAATTTCAAAGGTGGTTTTGAGGGGAAATTGGTTTTCTCCCTATTCACGGTGCTGATGTGCTTGTTTTAAAAATAGTTGCACCAACGACGGGATAGGTCGTTTTAATTACCGTCGTTCGGTGCAATTCCTTGCCCGAAAGTCGTGCCGACCGAGGGCGATTTTGTTTTGACAAATCCTCCCTCAAAAATCCTAAAAATGGTTTAAAATAGGAATAAATGGTATGAAAATGAAGTTTAGGGCTTTGGTTCTTACCTGTAACTGGCGGTTCGATGAATGACCTCCCAGATCTCCTACAATTTGCTCTTGAACAATTAGGGAAAACATGAGTAAAAAGTCTTTCACAGCAAGGTAAAATAGTAAATGGTAAAAAATATTTACTTTTACTCCCTTTTATTCAGTTTTTCATGAAATATCAGGTTTTGTAAATATTTTGACCTATTTTGCCTCAAGAATTGGATAATGCACTTTATCTTTTTTGTGCAGCGACATGGCTATTCGATGATGATGCTGAGTCATGTTTCAACTCTTTTCTCGACTCATAAAACTCATATGCAAAGATTGCCGAGTATTTTTCCCTTTTGACTCGTGAAAGAGAATAAAATGGGGGGTCTGCTTTCAAGCTCTTTTCTGAACCTTTAAAAGAAAAAAGATAGTCGAGCCCTTGTCATTTCGAACTCGTTAATGGATGCGAAGCATCATGCGTCCAGTATAAGTTTACCCCTTTTTCGAGCTGCGATGCACTATTTACGAAAAAGGTACTCCTTGACTGAAATGGTCAAGGGGTTCTCTCGAGTATCATTTTCTACCTTTTCGGGCTCAAGAGACACAAATATATGAAAAGGGACCATGTGGAGTTTTCTTTTCTGTGTCTTTTTCAAACTCTCTAAACATGAAAAATATACCGAGTTACACTTTTGTTGGACTTGTTAAAATATTAGACGAGATCAGATTCGTCACCGTTATGAACATGAGCTTCTCCTTCCTAGGGCTCATTAAACTTAATAGGTCGGATTCGTCCGAAGGATGAACTTACAAGTGCAAGAATATGCTATCCCCTTCAAGCTTGTGATTAAAAATAATTGGGTACCTACCAGAAATGGTAGGGGAAAATTTGGAAATCTAATCAGTTGTGTTGGCAGCTCACTTTTGCACATAACACTTTTTGCTTCGCGTCGGGATGGGATATCCCCCTTTTTATCATTGACCTCCCTGGGTTGGGCCGTTCATTTTTTCCTTCCATTTGATATTTGCCATGTCATCATGACCACCGATCCTATGGATCCAAACGCTTCCAAACTTCTAGTCGTGGCATCGATATGTTCAAGAGTTGTCCTTATGCAGTTGCACTTACATCTGATTCTTTGTATCATCCAAAATCATTTTGCATTATTTTGTTTTGTGTCGATGATGTGGGGTACATTATGGCCCTCCTTTTACACAGTCCCTTCTTTTCAACTTCAACTCATTATACGGGAAGTTGACCGAGAGACTCCCTTCCAGTACCTTAGAGATTGCATGCCCTAATGGAAAGTTCTTCACACTCAACAACAAGTTCACATCATTGGCTTTCAATCGAGTGATTTCACGGGTGTTCGACTTTAGTTCCTCTATTCACATTCTATGGATTGTGCTGATAGTACCTTGAGGACCATTGTCATTATTGGTGGCTTCTCTCACGCTTATTAACAGTTTACATCATTGACTAGTAATCAAGCAACTTTCTAACATGTTCGACGTCAAAACATATATTCACGTGTTAGAATTTGTACTTCGATCAGGTCATATTGGAGCGCAAGACCCTCGACTTAGATTACAAAAGTCCAGGTTGTGAAACAGTGTGGCATGATTATGTTGATATACATGTCTCTCTCAAATGGATCACTGTGACCATACCATGAGTTATCATATGTGATCCTTCTCATTTTTGGATGGTTGTGACCATACCTTGGTTTCAATATGATCCTCTTTATAGGATGGTTGCGACCATACCTGGATCCATTTACATGATCATTCTCTGGATGACTACATCTACACCACAATTCATGTATCATTTGACAGAGTTTCAGTTATGTATATGTATCTGTACTTGCTTGTAGGTTTTCCAATGACAGACTCTGATTCCCCACACTGATTCATAAATCATTTCATCCCTCGCTCTAGTTCGGCCTTCATGCTTTAGGGGGCATCTGTTACACAACATTTTGTCACTGTCCTTGTACTCCCCATTCCTTGATCCCGTAGGACCTCTATAGTGAACCCTACATGCTTTCCCTTCATGAAGAAACTCCCATTGTGTCCCTTTTCATGAGTAGAACAAATCCCTTTTGCACCATTTCCCCAAAATCTTATGTTTTTCCCAGTTTACAAGACTGGAACTAATGGCCCTTGTCCTCCTTGTACCAATATGTAGGGATTAACAATGTCCCTAGCACCAACTGGAGCAACTGAGATTTTTTCTAGTTGCGGGTCCTCTTATGGAAAGTTTTTTAAATAAGGAGTCGAAGCTTCCAACTCTAGAAGCTTTGTAACGGAAGTCTGGTAAATGGTGTGGCCGTATGTGGTCGAGGATGTCAGTTTGGGCTCCTTTCCCCTATAAGGATGGAACTACCTCAAGAGATAGGATCTTCTCCCGTGAGAAGAGGATCCATCTCCCATTCATTCATGCTATATAAACCTCCTTTTTTCCCAAGCATAAGCTAGTGTTAATATTGGTGTGCTAGTGCTAATTAAGTTTGGAGTAAACAACAAGCTATTCATAATTGTATCTCTCTATTTGTGTGAGGGAGAAGTCTGAATTTGGTTTAGTGTGAAGCCTAAAGGTAAGAGCCTTAAAACTAGCATTGTTGAGACCATCATGGAATGCTAATGGAAGTGTATGGGAACCTAGTTTTGTCGGGGAAGAACACGTCAAGACAATTGTTGTAATCTCTTCTTGATTCAATATATATGCAAATATCGATTGATTTCCTACATGATGTGTCATATTAAATGTTCATGGCTTAATGTTTCTTTACTTGTTAAGTAGGTTGAATTACAATTTGTCTGTTATCACGGTTGTTGTTTGCTGTTGTTTACTTGTTTAAGGTGTTTGAAGAAGGAAACGAGAGATAAATGGAGCAAGCAAGCAAGGTCATCACCAAACGGGATAAGCGTACTAAGAGGTAGTCCCTCTTAATTGGTTCTAACCTAAGGAAATATTCCATAGAATGTATCAGTTGTGGCTATACCCATTATCGGGCTAGAGGAATTGTTTGTGTCCGCACTCATAATTTTACTTCACCACAAATAGGGCTTTCAAAAATTTAATTTAATTATTAATAATTATTAGGTGGATGGTAGAGATTTAACCACAAGGAATATTCTAGAATATTCATAGTAGTTACAAAAATCAAAGGTCAATATTTATCTCCAAAGTAGTTATGTATTTTGTTTTTTGCTAGCTTGTGTGATTCCTCATATCACTCTCATGACTAACTCATGGCTTGAGTAGTTGAAACCTAGAAGCATCTAAGCAGTCAAAATCACCCTCCTTGACAACACTAACCCTTAGAATGATTGAATTTCCCCCCAGGAAGTTCAAACTAGTTAGCTTTACACCATCGAGTGCCTTAACAAAACACTATGTCACTGTCTTTTCTACCCCCGCGAGCAGATTTTTCCCCCTTTTAATTAAATTGATTAATTATATAAATGTCATATAATACCAGCCTAGATCCATCTTAACCCCAAATCTATCAAGCGTCGAGAGGGATCAAATCTCTCGAGGTGCAAACCTATTTTTTTAGTGCAAAACTTGAGGAAAGGTTTACATCTTGAGAGATTTGATCCTTCTCAACACTTGATAGATCCAAAGTTAATATGGATCTAGGTTGGTTTTAGTCATGTGCAATCATACAAAATTTGTTGAACATCTAATTATTTTGATCATTTTAAATATACTAAATATATCTAACATTAATTTGGTCAATTTAATTTTGAATTTGCTTAGTTACCTCAGTTTGTTGAGATGACAGAGACTATTAGTAATTTAAATGATGAAATAAAATTTTTGAGTGGAAAGTGACAATGCATGTTGAATGATAGAAAATGTGAATAATAAGAATATAGTCAATTACAAACAATCTTCATTGTGACCAATCTGAAACTATTTTCTTCTATTGTTCTTATTGTCACACCTATTAGTTTTTCCATTTTCTCATATCGATCATATCAAAAGGGCAGTTGAAATCATAGACCATTCAAATATTTAACTCGAGCTACTGAAGTAAACATCACACATTGTTTATGTTGATCTCCAATATTCATCATACATTGTCTATGTTGCTCTCCAATATTAATAGTAGTTTTCTCCAAAGTCAATCATTATGACTTATGGAGTGTTAAACCCCAAATAATTTTCAATGGTGGTTATTTTCTATTACCGCATTTGAATGTGAAGTGATTAACAATGTTGAATGATGGAAAACTGGAATAGTAAGAATATAGTCAATCACAAATAGTTTATAGTTTCAGGAAGCAAACATTTCAAGTAAGTGAACATTTTATTTAGGATGAAAATTCCAGTATTGTATTTTTGGTCGAATTACTATAACATGGAACTCAATTCACATCATGAATAATTTTTATGTTCTTACATTGAGAGAGTGTGTGTATGTTTTGGGGGTGAGAAGGAGAGACAAGGGGATATAGAGATATAGATGGAGGGGGGGAGAGAGGGAAGAAGAGAGAGGCAAATACAAGGAGGGAGGAATAGACATAGATATGGAGAGAGAAGTGTTAGAGAGAGAGATGTAAAGGCAAGAGAGAGAGAGGGGGGGGGGGGGGGGGGGGGGCAGGGGAAAATGGAGGGAGAGAGAGATAGATAGATATGGAGATAGAGTGTGTATGTTTGGGGGGTGAGATAGAGAGATAAAGAAGGAGAGACAATGGGAGATAGAGATATAGATGGAGGGGGTAGAGACATGATTACACTAAAATCAATGCACACTATTAGTCTAATTACTTTAAAATTAATGTACATCATACATCTAGTTGCATCAATTTAGAAATCAACATCTACACTGAAATCAATGCATCTAGTGTAAACAATAAAATAGGATTAAAAATCAACATCTACGCTGAAATCAATGCATCTAGTGCAAACAATCAAACATGATTAGAAAACAACATCTACACTGAAATCAATGCATCTAGTTTAAGCAATCAAATAGAATTAGAAATCAATATATCCATTGAAACCAACACATCTAGTGCAAGCAATCAAATAGGAATAGAAAACAATATCTACATAGAAATCAATGCATCTAGTATAAATAATCAAATAGGATTAGAAATTGACATCTACACTGAAATCAATGCATCTAATGGAAGCAATCAAAGAGGATTAGAAATCAATATCTACATTGAAACCAATGCATGTAGTGCAAGCACTCAAATAGGAGTAGAAATCAACATCTACACTGAAATCAATGCATCCAGTGCAAGCAATAAAATAGGATTAGAAATCAGCAACTACAATAAAATCAATACATCAATGCACACTATTAATCTAATTACATTGAAATTAACATACATCATACATCTAGCTGCATCAAATTAGAAATCAACGTCTACACTGAAATCAATGCATCTAGTGCAAACAATCAAAGAGGATTAGAAATCAACATCTACACTGAAATCAATGCATCTAGGAAAAGCAATCATATAGGATTAGAAATCAATATCTACACTAAAATCAATACATCTGGTGCAAGCAATCAAATAGGAATAGAAATCAACATCTATACTGAAATAAATGTGTCTAATGTAAGGTATTAAATAGGATTAGAAATCGACATCTACACTAAAATCAATACAAATGCATCTAATACAAGAAATCAAATAGGAATAGAAATAAATATCTACACATAAATCAATGCATCTAGTGCCAGTGATCAAATAGGATGAGAATTTAAAAACTACACTGAAATCAATACATCTATTTAGTTAGAAACCAAAATATTCATAATTTTTTAGATTTAACTTCTGTATTTGTCTCTATGTGTCTCTTCTTCCCTCTCTCTCCACCTTCCATTATGTGTCTATATCCCTTTATCTCTCCTTATCTCCCCCCCGTGTCCCCCATCTCTCTCTCTATGTTTCTCCCTCCCTTTCTTTATATTTCTCTTCTTCCCTCTCTCTCCCTACCATCTATATCTATACCTTCCTCCATATCTCCTTGTTTCTCTCTATATCTCAACCCCCTAAGAACATGTAATGTTCTCTCTCTCTCTCTCTCTCTCTCTCTCTCTCTCTCTCTCTCTCTCTCTCTATCTCTATCTCTTTCTCTCTCTCTCTCTCTCTCCATATCTATCTCTATTCCTCCCTCCATCTCTTTGTCTCTCTCATATTCCCTCTCGCCCCCTCCATCTATGTCTCTATGTCCCTCCCTGTCCCTTATTTATCTCTCTATATCAACCCACAATCATACACACTCTCTCTCCATATCTATCTATCTATCAACCTCTCCCTCTCTATCTCTTCCCCTTATCTCTCTCTCTCTTCCCCCTCCATCTATATCTCTATCTCTTGTTCTCTCTCCTCTAATCCCCCAAACTCTCTCTCTCTCTCTCTCTCTCTCTCTTCCACTTCTCTCTCCATATTTATCTATTCCCCCCGCCCCTTCTCTTTTCTTCTCTCGCATGCCCTCTCTCTCCCCTCCATCTATATATCTATATTCCCTCGTCTCTTCTTCTCACCCCCAAAACCTACACACTCTCTCTCCATATATATCTATCTCTCTCTCCCTCCCTCTTCCTCTCCCTCTCTCTCTTCCCCTTCTCTCTCTCCCTCTCTTTCTCTCTCTCTCTCTCTCCTTCTCTCCCTCTTTCTCTCCTCTCTCCCTCACCATCTCACCATCTCTCCCTTGTCACTCCCTCTCCCTCTCCACTGTTCTCTCTCTGTGTCTTTATTATCCTTCCAACTCCATCTCTCTCTTCTCTCTCTTAAGTCCTATCTATATTCCTTCCTGTCTCTCCCCTTCTCTCCCACCTCCCTCTGTCTCCCCCCCCATCACATTCTCTCCCTCTCTCCATCTTCCAACTCTATCACTATCTCCCGCCCTCTCTCCTTCTTTCTCTCCCCCTTCCCCCCTCCAAATCTATGTACCCCTGTCTCTCTCTTCCCCTTCTTTCCTTATCTATAGCCTCTCCTTTCTCTCTCTTCCCTCGTCTCCTCTCTTCTTCATTCCATCTTCATCTCTCCCTTGTCACTCCCTCTCTCTCTCCACCTCTATCTCTCAATTTCTTTGTTCTTCTATCCCTCTTCCCCCCTCCAAATCCATCTCTATCTCCCTCCCTCTCTCCTCCTCCCTCCCCCCTCCTCTCTCTCTTCCTTCCTCTCTCTTCCTGTCTCTCCCTCCTCTATGTCTCTTTGTCCCACTCTATTCCCCCTCCACCTCACACTCTCTCTTAAATATGATTCCATTGTATTGTATTTAAGAGTATCTAAATTGAAAAAAAAAAAACTTAATTAGTTGTAAAATATTAAACCTATATTTTGGATCACTCATGTCAAATAAAACACAATAATAAAAAACTTAAAAGAATCATGTACTATCTTTCCTCGATCATTGTTAACCACTTTGCTTTCTCTCTTCGCTTGGATCCTTGGTTAGGATGCATCTAGCCTCCTTCTTTATAATATTATTTATATTATAGAAATTTCACATATGTATATATAAAAGTATTCTCATTTTTATTTTATTAAAACCTCGATTTAATCTCTATTGGGAATATTTTAGTAGTCGTTAGGATGAAAGTTTTAGATATACCTCACAAGTAATTATAACCTTTTTGCTTTTAGATTTCATTAAAAATCTTATAAAATTCAATTAAAATAAAGTATTTGTAAAATATTTTGATTTTGAAATAAGTTATGGTTTTTGGGCATGTCGTATTGATAAGCCATGGTATTGACCTATGGTATTGTAATAGAATATTTAAAAGCTTAGATCCTTAACATAATAATCAAAAGCCTAGGTGGCCCATGATATTGTTCAAACATGGTATTAGCCTCTGGTATTATGATTTTCTTCCCTCCTCTCCCTCTCTCCCTCCCTCTATCTATCTTTCTCTTCTTGGTATTGGCCCATGGTATTGTAAAAAATCTTATTTAGAAGTTAATAATATCCATGGTAAATATTCATGATTAAAAATCTTGTTATATTGTACATATTAAATTTGTATATGTTTATTAATTAAATTTAAAGATGGTTCTGAGATCATTATTTTAATTTATATGGTAAAATGGATGTTAATTTATAAGTACTATTTATATGTTATATATTTTAATGTGATATGTATATTATATTTTCTTTTATCTAAAAAATTGTTTGTAATTTTGTTTAGTTTTCTTTCCCCAATGAGGGTGAGATCCCAGGACCATGTGGCTCCTCGTGGCCCATGTCAGTAGTCATGTTGCAAGTGG
Organism: Pinus taeda; assembly: GCA_000404065.3. NCBI lineage: Eukaryota > Viridiplantae > Streptophyta > Pinopsida > Pinales > Pinaceae > Pinus > Pinus taeda. The sequence goes on along the minus strand of APFE030566938.1, from coordinate 187,848 downwards.
AAGGGGGACTGATCCCTCAGTCCCCTCACTTCATTAAGCGATTAGAGGTGAGTAATGCCGAATGTGTGAAACAAACCAACGCCTTGTCAAGTGTGGGAAGAGATGCTCTAAGGCTACAGATGGGAATTTGAATGACATTCATGTTGAGGTTGTGGTTTAGCTTCATGCGTCTGAGTCATTTTATGTGCAGTAATGAAGGTAGAGGAGTTTAGCCTTTGGTTTTGGCGACATTGGAATTGTTTTCTCTCCAAGTTTGAGCGAAGCTGTCAAGTCTTGTGCCTTTCCTTGGAAGGGTTTCTCGAGATTTTCTAGTTTGGTGTAATGTGGATTGACATAAAAATAACCACCCATATTTTTTGGTTCTATTTGAATTTGGAAGGTGTGGGATTCTGGTTCTTTGGTGGGTGTAGAAAGTGGGTGCGCGGGCAATGGATCTAGTGGGCTGAGTGGAGCCACAACGTGTGGCTCTTGTGGTTTTTGATACATACCAGGGGAAGGAGAGATACTCTCTTGCAATTCACTGGGTTTGAGTGTCGAAGTATTTAACGAGAAGGGTGTCGTTGTGCTTTGGTCAGAATGGGGTTAACCTAGATCAATTTGAGCCTAGAATTCGACCACCTTGGCGCTTTGTCCAACCACTTCTACAGTGGAATTGATCGGAGAAGTGACGAAGGGTGGTAGGAAGAAAGTTGTTGCTTCGGGAGAGGTATTGGCAGTTCACATTATTTCTCAGGTGATGGGAGGGTTTGGATTTCAGAGAGGAGACGATGGTGGTTTGGAGCCGAGCTCAGCTGGTTAGTGGGTGGTCGCTCTAGATTTCCTGTTTGTAGTAACTGTTGTGGTATCGTAGGCCCCTTCAATATGAGGCCATTGCCGCATTGTGGTCGATCTTCTCTCCCTACAAAGCATAGCTTGATGGGACATGAAGACTCAAAATTAGTGAGACCACTCGGTCAGGGTGAGCCCACCTGTTTTTTGAAAATTCGGATGTATAACGTTTATGCCAGTTGATTAGAATATTTATTTACAAAAAAAAAATGTTCGTAATTTTATTAATAAAGAACATTTTGACAATGTTGGAAATTCGTCAACCAAGGGGATCTCCCTGATGTGAAGTCCCAACTAGATCTCACATTGTTTGGTGTAGGAGTCCCATCTGGTATGAAGGCCCGATTTCCATATACTTAGAGATTTGCCTTGGATTTAGCTATCTGCTCATGAGAGTGTTGCAATGGTATCTTCAAACAACAAGGTATGTGTACTTGGTGAGTGCATAATGTAACTGTGTTAAGGTTCTATTACTACAAAGGGGGAGAGTAAAGTGAGCCTCTAAATAAGAAGTAGCAGTACCACCTAGGAAGAGACACGCGCGAACTAGAAAGGTCTGTCCAACACCCAACAAAATAGTCCACAACAGATGAGGCAATCGTTAAAACCGAGGTGAAGGGGACAACACGTACACCACCCAACGGAATAGTCCACACAGATGTGACTATCGTTATAACTAGAATAAAAAGATGGTCTGTTGAGTATCCCACGGAGTAGTCCACAAGGATGTGACAACAGTGATAGCCAATACACAAAGGTGGTCTGTCTAGTATCCCGCGGAGTAGTCCACAGGGATGAGATAACGATGATAAGCAATACAACACATCTTCAACAATGTAAGTACTAAAATAACCAAAGTAGTTCAACTATATCAGTATAGGTTAAGCAAACATGCATTACAAATGTTTAAAGAGTAGCCTTACAAACATCTACAGAACATGGGTGAAAATGTGATGGCCTTAACAGGCTTCTGAATTAAGCAAAAGTCCCAAGACACATCTATACACCATACATCACTCGCCCCAATAGTGGGACATTGGAGCCACTCCTTGCTCCTCAAAGAACAAACTACAAACTCTCAAGGCTATATGGGACGAGCCAAGTTGAAAATTCCTTGTTCATACAATGGGAGGAGTATATATAGCCAAGGGTGATGCTTGAACCTTGTGACTCTTGGACTACCCTCATGATCGTTCAACTTCTAATGACTTTTCAACTTGCATGACTCTTCAACTTCTTGTGTGTGTCCATTGGAATTCACTTTACATTACGTTGAGTTACACCAGATATGGCCCATAGTGGTGATGTGGCCAAGACAACTCATGACACAACTCGACATGAAACTACTGACATGTACTGGCTAATTATTGTGTCTGTGTCAAGCTGCTACACTACTGAGTGATGGACGTACTCTTGGTGTGCTTTTTCTTCTCCTCTGCATGACATAGTGTTGTGGGTCTTCGATGGTCTTAGTCTTGCATGATGGTTCAATGCATATGTTCCTTTCGCTTGTTGCTTGATGTGCTTGGTACTTTCGTCCAGTTTCAAGCAAGTCTTCTAGCATGTGCGTTCCCTCTTCATCCCATTCATCATCTCACCATGATCTATCAATGTACCTGTTCCTGCAATTCACTCACGATGGGACGACATCAAACCCAAAACCTCTTAGTCTAGCATGATGCATTGTTATCATGTTCCGGGTGACAGGGAGGGAGGATAATTCACTGAGACAATGCAAAGCAAATCTCAAGCTGGAATGAGGATCTCTGGGAGGACAACCTGCACTATCGAGAAAAACTACGTAGTGACCACTGGGAGGCAGAATTGTATAGTGAAGGACACTAGTGGCAGCTGCAAGGTGGGACCTTGAGGGGCAGTTTTGTGCAATTCCTAGAGGGCAAGCAAGACAGGGCTACACGGGACATGTTAGATAGTTCTATGTAGTTTTCAAGAGCAAGGCATGACAGGGCTGAAAGGGACCTACTGCGCATAACTATGTAGTTTTGGAGAACAATGCAGGACAGGGAGTAGAGGGCCTGCTAGACATGACTACACAATTTTGGAAAATAGTGTAGGACAAGAAGCAAAGGGCCTACTAGACATGTTTGTGCAGTTTCTGAAGGCAGTGCAAAGAAAGGCAGCAGAGGACCAACTAGACATATCTAGGCAGTTTTGGAGATCAATGCAGGGTAGGCAGTAGGAGGCCTACTGGACATGTCTAAGCAGTTTATGAAGGAAGTGCAGAGCAAGGCAACAAAGGACCATCTGGACAGGTCTGTGCAGTTTTGGAGATTAGTGAAGACCTAGGTCTTGGTGCAATGCAGGGTTCCAGTTGACCAGAAGGAGGCTTGATGACTGTGCTTGAGAAATGTGCAATTCAATTTGGACATGCAGGCAGTTTCTACGCAGTGTTGAGAGGCAGACAAGCTGCTCACCTCCGGGATTGCGCAGGGAAACTGACCTTGAGGACAACTTCAAGCATTGTCCAATTCCGGGTAGCAGAGAAAGGTCACTTAGGGTTGAGACTGCGCAGTGCAGCTCAATCGGGATCCAGTGGAAGAGGGTTGTCAAGTTGGACAAATTTTTAGGAAAATGGCTAAGTGTTGAGAGAAAGTGAACTTGTGCAGACTTGACATTGTGATCATACACTTAACATACTTTGACGACGAGACAACACAGACCATTAGTACAACAAGACAAAACATACCCTTGGTGAGACTTTCTTAGAGCTAAAAGCAACAAGCGTGACACTTGAGATAAACCTTCAGACGACTGTGACGACACTTGTGTGACAATATTTACAGCTTTGTGTATGAGTACGATGGATGTTCACATGGCGAAGACAACCCAAACACACAAAGACAAACCTTCAAATTCAACATAAGAAGGTTGCAAGCATGTCAAAGCAATCAACATGTCAAAAGATGATCGCTGGTCAAACAAGCGAAAGGGTGAAAATACTTCACAAGAACTCATGAGGTGAGCTCGAGTGTTTGCAACCATCAAAGGAAAAACCAAGGAAGGCTCGAAAACTAGTGGAAGAGGGTTGTCAAGTTGGACAAATTTTTAGGAAAATGGCTAAGTGTTGAGAGAAAGTGAACTTGTGCAGACTTGACATTGTGATCATACACTTAACATACTTTGACGACGAGACAACACAGACCATTAGTACAACAAGACAAAACATACCCCTGGTGAGACTTTCTTAGAGCTAAAAGCAACAAGCGTGACACTTGAGATAAACCTTCAGACGACTGTGACGACACTTGTGTGACAATATTTACAGCTTTGTGTATGAGTACGATGGATGTTCACATGGCGAAGACAACCCAAACACACAAAGCCAAACCTTCAAATTCAACATAAGAAGGTTGCAAGCATGTCAAAGCAATCAACATGTCAAAAGATGATCGCTGGTCAAACAAGCGAAAGGGTGAAAATACTTCACAAGAACTCATGAGGTGAGCTCGAGTGTTTGCAACCATCAAAGGAAAAACCAAGGAAGGCTCGAAAATTTGGGTGTAAGCCAAAATTTTGGAGGGTGTTGCAGCCGCTACAACAAAACAAAATTACAATATAAAAAAAAATTGAATTTAAAAAATATCTAACATCTCACAACTCACATCTCACATCTCACGTTTAACATCTCGAATCTAACATCTCACATCTCACGCCTACACATCTACCCTATACACATCTCACAACTCACATCTCATATCTCACATCTCACGCCTACACATCTACCCTATACACATCTCACATCTCACATCTACACATCTAACATCTAGTATCTCACATCTAACACTCACACATCTACCCTATATTGGGCAATGAAGTGAGTTATGATTTTTTGGGCATGTGGTGTTGATAAACCATGGTATTGTAAGGACGCCTATTTAAGTTAATAATGTGGGGTAAATCTTCATGGTTAAAAATTTTGTTATATATATAATTATTTACTTCTAATGATTTTTAAATTTTAGCTACATCTTATATATATATATATATAATATATATATATATAATATATATATTATATATAATATATATATATATATATCTATATCTATATCTATATCATATCTATATATAACAATAATAATTTAAAATAAAGTTATAATTAGTTATTTCTAATGATTTTTTAAATTTTAGCAACATAAAATGTATGATGAAGTGTTTTGATACTTATTATGGATTGATGCCTATAGATGTTTACCAACCATTTATTTTATATGGTTGGACTAGTTACTAGTTGGATGGTAAGGATTTAATCTTCATAGAATTCTTAGTGGTATTCATAAATCAAAGCTTGAGATTTATCTCAAAAAATGGTTATGTAGTTTTTGACATGTCATATGAACATAAACATGAGTTACATTTTATTGGATGTATGATATTAATAAGCCATAGTATAGACTTATAGTATAGTAACAAAGTCTATTAACATATTAAAAATTTCAATGATAAATTTGGAGTGAATCTCGATGGTTAAAAGTCTTATTACATGTTTCTAAATAAATATATTTGAATTAATAATAGTTTAAAATAAAATTATCATTTAATTAATTTATATAATTATTTATCATGAAATAAAATCCTCGACCTTTTTTTAAAAACCATTTATTTATATAACTACATTAATATTACATTTTAAGCTTAAACCTATATCTTTATATTTTTTTTTATCTCACACTTTAATATTGACTCCTATTTTTATAACTTAATATTAATTCAAAATCAATATAATTACATATATGGTTAAATCAAAAATTAAGCAATTTAATATAAAAAAAAAAATAAATCTCTTACTAAATAATAAAATATATATAATTAAATTTAAATAAATTAATATATTATTAAAATAAATAAAACATATATAAACTTGATTCTAGGTCTTGCTCAAAGTCGAGAAATTTGTTCAAACATCCCATAATTGATATTGACTACCACTTCGTAACTCAATATTGATTGTGACCATACCTCACTTAGCATAGTTTTTTCTTCTAATAATTGATTAACTGAACGACCTTCCAGAGTTCATACTTTGTCTCGCACGTTGCGTCTTGCTCTTGGCTTCTGTTTGTTTATTTCTTCATGGAAGGAAAGTTCCATGACCCACTTTTCATCACATCAAAATGATGAAAGGATAATTTGGCGACTTTTCTCATATTCTGATTCGGGGATCATCACAGCAGCACCTGCGACAAGCTCTTCACAGCATAGATCCTTAACTACTACGGAAAAGATCGATGAATGAAATTTGATGTTACTTTTTTTTTTATAACATTATAGATTTTAATTATTTAAAATGTGTTTTGGAATTTAAATAGATTTAATTTTTCTGAGACATGGTTTTTTGATGATAATTATATTAAAATTTATTTGTTCAAGTGTTTTGAACAAGTAAGTGTAGTTCATTTTGTCTTGACGATGAATCACATTTGTTGGTTCAAAAAATTTCGTCAAATGAATTTTGATGTGATTATCAACGAAAACCTGTCTTAAAAAAACTTGATATGGATCACAAAGGCCTTAATTCCATATTTAAAATGTGTTTTAGAATATAAATAGATTTAATTTGTTGAAGGAGATAGATTTTATGGTGAAAAGTGAGGAGTTTTTTGAATTATTGGACAAGGTTTAATTTTGGTGAAGCTATAACTTTGGAGCCATAAGACAACTTGAGTAGTGGTTGAACTTGTGATTCCTTTAGATAGGCTATATTAAATGGTTTTGTGCCCTGTATACATATATATGGATCAAAGCCCACTCTTATGTTTTCCTTAATGGACCTTAGTTAGAGTGGTTGGTACACTCCACCCCTTGTCCTTAATGAATCTTAATTAGAGTAGTTGGTTGCACCCACTAGGACTTCAAAGTCCACCCACATGTCCTCCTTAATGGATCTTAGCTAGAGTAGTTGGTTGCACCTAGAGACTATGTTATATATGCACCTAGAGACAAGGGCACATATAAATGGATCAAAATCTAATCCATATCTTCCTTGATATATCTTAGCTAGAATAGTTGATTGCACCTAGAGAAACTATATTAAATAGTTTTGTGACTGGTACACATATAAATGGATTAAAACCCCAGTATCCTCTTTAATTTTGAGTTTAACTCATATACAACTTAAAATAAAAAAATAAAAAAAAGTAAACGAATATGTTAACTGATTTCACACTCTTTCACGTGAATGCTGTTGCCATTCAATGCAATGGACATGACTTACTTTTAAATGATACCCACCATATTTTCTGTCAATAAAAGGACCATTAAATTCGGATTCAATGCCGTGACATGAGTCGCTTTCAAAAACTACCCACCCTACATTTACTTGAAAAAATAATCGTTCACTTGTCATTCAAGCGAGTGTTTTGACTAACTTCCTGTGCGGGAATGCTGTTCCCATTCAATGGCATGGACAGTACTCGCTTTCAAATAGTACAGACGACCTATTCTATATTCTCCTCCTTCTAGAAGAAAAAAAGCATCAGGCCCAATGTCCAGCTTGTCTGCCATATCCTTTGGCAGGCCCTCGTATCTTTTAAAGTTATCACGCGCTCAATACGTTCCAAATATTAATGAAAACATAGGCCATTACGGGAAGTGGGGCCTGGCTATATCTTTTTTTGCTCCGACCAATAGAAGATTATAGTGAATTTGTCTGGACTCTGCATATTATTATGAGCGCCAGCTATTATGGGCAAGTTAAGTCTAGCATAACAAGTTCACACGGTACCCATAAATGTAATGACATGTTCACACGGTACCCATTGAAAAAAACTGTGTTTGTTTAGAAGCCTACACGTGAAGGCTTCTTGTTTATATATGCGTCTCGATTAGTTGATATGAGATACTGGGTCTGGAGAGTTGTTGTGCTTGCAAGGTGAGAAGAAATGGAGTCTCAGATTAAGCCCACCGATGCTACCAGCAGCTACACCGAGACTAAGGCTCGAGGGGATAACAGAAATCAGAGAATTAATGGCGCCAATTCTTCTCAGAGCAGTTTCTTCGTGGTGGATTTGATATTGAGATTGCTGGCAATCGGCGCCACGCTTGCCGCTGCAATCGTGATGGGGACAAATAAGCAAACGGTGATGATTCCCCTCCCTCTCGGTCCTGGCGGCGCGACGGTCTTTGCTCCCTTACATGCCAAATATCACTACTCTCCTGCCTTCATGTATGTTGGGGAATAATGGTGATAAATAATATATCTTAGCTAAAAGTTATCATTTTCTTTTTATGTTCCAATACTCCTGGTTTTACATACTTAAAATGTTATGCAGATTTTTTGTAATAGCGAACGCTATCGCCTGTGGATACACAGTGCTTTCGTTGATCCCTTCCGTAACAGGAAAACTCGCGGCCAGATCAGGCTCCTACCCACGTATGTCTGCCTTTCATCTAGCTGTGGCCGATATGGTAAGCAACGCCCTGTAATTTTTTTAATATTTTTTCAAAAATGAACATTTGATTCAAATCTTCTTAGTGTCTGTGATATTTAGTCTTTGTGGTTGTTCCATGAATTCTTTGTGAAGTATGTGATTAGAAGATATTAAGTTTTTATGAAGTATATGTTTGGAAATTCAATTTTTTCTTACTAGGTGTTGGGCATATATGAATTCACTATTTAAAGATATAGAAATTGCACATGGATTCACTTTGAATGAGTTCACCTAGAGATACAATGGTAGCAGTGACTAGTTGTGTAAATTTCTTTTTAGTGTCTGTGATATGAAGTTTTTGTGGCTGTTACATGAATTTTTTGTGAAGTATGTGATTAGAAGATATTAAGTTCTTGTGAAGTATATGTTTGGAAATTTTAAACTTTTCTTACTATGGGTTTGGCATATATGAATTCATTATTTAAAGATATAGAAATTGCACTTGGTTGGGTATTTAAAGATATAGAAATTGCACTTGGTTGGGCGCACATCGATTCACTATAAATGAGTTCACCTAAAGATATAATGGTAGGAGAGATATAATGCTAGTCATGGTAGCAGTGACTAGTTGTATAAATCTAAGTGACTAGCTGTGTAGAGTTATGTTGAGATACTTATGATTTACTAATAGTTCATCTCATCTAGAAATATAGGGGTAACTATTGAAATTAATTTATTTAAAGAGTACGACCAAACCCATACTACTAGCGCAATATAGCATAATTATTGAAATCAACTTATTTGAAGAGTATAGCCCAATATAGTATAACTATTGAAATCAACTTATAGCGCAATATAGTATAACTATTGAAATCAACTTATTTGAAGAGTAAGCCCAAACCCATTATACTGGCCCAATATAGTAGTAACTATTGAAATCAACCTATATGAAAAGTACGGCCCCCAAACCCATTATACTGGCCCAATATAGTAGTAACTATTGAAATCAACCCATATGAAAAGTACGGCCAAACCATAGTTACAGCAAAGGCCAGTAGATGGAAAAGAAAGAAAGAAAACTAACCTGCATATATGATTTAATTTTAATGGGTGAAAAACCAACATCTAACCCTAATCTAATATGTTGCTTTAATTTGTAATTCTGCGCAGGTGATGGTGGCGCTGGTAATGGCAGGAGCCTCAGCAGCGGCCGCCATTGCGTATGTTGGCTACAAGGGGAATTCTCACACTCAATGGCTGAAAATCTGCAATAATTTTGATCGCTTCTGCGACCATACGGCTGGCGCTATAGTTACTTCGTTTGTTGCAGTTATAATCTTTATGATACTCACTATGATGTCTATTTATAGTATATACAAACGTGCAAGGTCTGCTCGTTAATGGCGGGGAATATGAATAGTGTTTCTTTGGTTGCAGCTGTAAACCATGAGAGGGGGGAACTCTCAGGTGTGTGATATGTAATTATAAGTGACTTGTGTAGGTGGTGATATCTGCTGTTCGTGACGTTGGCTTTGAAGAAAAGAGAATGTCACAGTGTGTGTTATGTTAATTCAATATCATATTTATGGTTAAACATTTTTTTGGATTAATTCCTTCTTTATTCTACTGAGATCTTTCAGTTTCTTATACCTCAACCCAGAACTTTTCAAGTATTAATTATCTTCTTTTTCTAATTTATACTCTTTTTTTAGTATTAGTCTTATAATATATTAATTATTCCTTATTTCTAAATCTATATTTATCTTTTTTATATTAATTTAATATAATTAAAATTATAAAATCACTATGCAAGTGAGGAAATAAAAATTAATATGCTAGTTAATAGCAAATGATTTCATGGGAAGAATAATACCCTTCAACTAATATATGGTTTTACTAGTTATACTTTGTATTATTTTTTAATCTTGCAATTAAGAAATTTACAAAATTTGGTGAGGTTAATGTTAATGTTCAGTTATAACTCAAACTGAATATCCCTGAACCAAGTCCAGTGCTGCTCATGCTGGAAACGTCACATTATCAGTAACTTCAAGTAATTTCATGTCGATGATAAATTATACTTTGTTATTTTAGAATTGTCGAAACTTAATCATTCTTGATGATGCTTAATCTATTTTCACCATCAAAAATATGATTCAAATATTGTCTTTATATGATTTTTTGAATTTTTTTTGCTCGGATTGAAGCCATGTTTGGCCGTCGGGGCAATTCCTCGACCTCTTATACAACTTCTTTCTAGACCCCATAATCTAAAGAGACTTCTTTTTTACTCTGAAAGTCATGGAAATTTTGACCATATTTTAAGAAAATACACCAAATTTTTTTGTAAATCCAAATTAAAATAGTTGAACTTGAAAATTTTAAATACCTCAAACAACATTTTTATGACGCTGAATCTATTTCCATCATTAAAAACATAATTTAAACATTATCTCTAAAAAAAATTTAAATTTTATTTTATCCAAATTCCAACCACTTTTGAATCTGGACAATTCCTCTGCCTCCCACTGCTTTTTGGACCATTCAAGTCCAATTACGGACAAAAAAAAATATACGTAAAAGTCTTCTTCGTTATTATTTTTAATCCTTTTGTTGACTTCTTCCCCTTGATGGTGGAAACGAAAAAGCATATATAACTTGCACCGATAAAAATATTTTATTTAACTACGCCGACCATGAACTACAGTTAAGGTGTTAAGCATGCAAGCTATTTTTTAACAGTGATATTTAGTGTTAGGTGAAATGTTGAATTGCGAGATTTTTTTAATGGTATTTGTGAATATGTGTTTTTTTAATATTTATTGTGATTACGTGAATTCTTTAAATAAGATGTTAAAAGAATGAACACACTATAATAGCTAAAAAAATATAAGTCGTACGGTTACTTAACAGCATTTTTACTTACGGTTAAATATTTATATTTTAAGTTGCAATTTTGTTTATTAAATTAATTTTTGTAAATTATTATTAATAAAAACAACTAAACAACTATGTAATAATTTTTTTGGTAGAAAAATGTATATATATATATATATATATTTATATTTATTTAGCTATTTTTATGTTTAATTTAAGTTGAATTTTTTATGTTTTTGCTCTTTTTCATTTTCAAAAAGTTGTAATTTTATTTATTAAATTATTTTTTATAAATTATTATTAATAAAAAGCAGCTAAATAATTATGTAGATAATCCGTTTTGTAGAAGAGATTTTATTTCAAATTCATAAATATCAAAGTTTTGAAAATAATAGAAAACAATTTAACAAAAATTAATTTATAATTAACGTTTTAATATAATCGTTGTTAAAAAAGTTTCATAACAATTAAATAGATCGTAACATATATATTGAAGAGTATATTTTAGTCTAAAATACAACTTTAATTTATAATTAATATCTTAATAAAACTGGGACTAAAAACAACTTTATAACAACTAAATATATGACTCAATTTTGTAGAAGAGTGATTTTACCTGAAAATGTTATTTTAATCAATAACTTATAATGTTTTTGATAGAAATACTTTTGACCAATAAATCATGATGTTTTTGAAAGAATAAGAGAAAAAACATTGCCACTAAAATTAACTTTATGATATTGAAACATCTACAACACAAAATGTTACAATAAAAACCAAATTTCACAATAATGAAATTTGTAAATAATTACAAAGGTATAATTCCAATATTATGCCAATATTCTAGTGGATCTTGGTGAGGAATATGACATGCAACTCTACAACTTCAAAATAAACATTGGATGGTCTTTCTTTGGCCACAATCTAGAAACATATCATCTATGAATGCTTCCTAATGGCTCTTTAGAGGTTAAGCCTCAATATATTGTTGTTTAGATGAATAATTACATCATAACATTGCAATGGACCATATGTACATAGGTGAATTTCAGATTTACCTCTACTTATGAAGGAGACAATACAAATCACCAACTTTTGATAGGAGAGTGTGTTCATGATCAGTTATGACTTTAATTCATAAATCAATGTTTATTTAAAGAAATAAGAGAGAACATTGTCACAAAAAACATACTTGTAACAAAACATCAACAATACATATAAATTTAAAATTAAAATGCAATGCTAAATGCCTCTAAAATGATATGCACCAAAAGTTTGAATCCTTATTTCTCAATAAGGTTGTCTTATAAATTGTAGTTTATATTTAAATAAAATAACATTACAACATATTTTATAAAATTCTCTATTATGCAATGTTTTACTATAAAGGTTGCACATTTAACATTATTAGTTTTACTATAGAAATTGTTGAAATTCACTAAAAACTTGAAATGAAAAAGACAAGCAATAACACATCATTTACACAACCAATGTAAGATGTAAATATGAAAACCCATTTAGAAGGTCAACCCTATCCTTTGCTTTTTTTCTTCTCAATATGAAAATTGAATACAAAGAAAGGGGGCACTTACTATGGAGAGTTGAAACGCTCTAGGCATTGTGGCCAATGTAGCTATGATCTTTTTCTTTGTATGTTATACTTTAGTATCCAACTTTTAATGCTCTATTACTATATAGAATAATGCTCAATATGATAAGACTGAAACCCCTTCACATAGCCTAATAGTCTTTTGTAGTGAGGATTAGGGATTTTCATGCATCAACCTCCAATTAATGTTAGGCTTTTGGACAATCTAGAACATTCTTAAATCCCACATATGAGTTGTTAAGCTCCACAAACCCCATGTTAAACCCTAAAACCCATAATTAATCCCTAGATATCAAGTTATTAACTTTATATTTTTATATTGTTATGTAGACTAAAATATTTCATTATACCTTTTTACTATACTTGTACCCTTTTGTCTCCTACATATCTATAATGTCCCTCAAATTTTACACAAAATATCATGTTAATTTACTATGAAGTTACACAGTGTAATTTTTTTCTTTTTTATTTTAAATAAAATGCACAATAACTTCTACTTACAAAATGATTTTTGAAACTTATTTTCTTTACAGATACAATGACATGAATAATTTCTTGCTCAAATAATATTTCTCGTACTTGCAACAATGCCACTATATTCTCTTTCCATTTGTTTTACGAAAGTTTGGTTCTAACACCCAACATTAATCACTAATGGTTTAACTATCCCTTTTTTCTTTCTTTTATTCCCTATTGCACAACTTATGATAATAATATTGTGGATCATGGTTTTCACACCTATTATTAAAATATCAAAGGGTATGAATTCCCTTGTCATGCTTTTATGGACTCATATATATTGACATTTATGTATCCATGCTAATAGCATTTGGGTTTAGATAGGGTAACTACCTACCCTTGCCTCCACCACATTAGTCTCATTTGGCATTTGTCCAAGTTGAGAGTCGAGCTCTGCAACTCCTATATATCTGACTATGTAGAAGGATTTTTTCCATGATTATCTTGTGAAAATATTCGTTGTAACATGATCTCTCTGCGTAGAACGATTGCCTAACTTTACTATGGCCAAGAACTTAGACCAGATGCACATACTAGGTTTCAATTATGACCTGGAACTCTAATTTCCCTATCATTTCTGAGTATATATTTTTTTATATTTGACTTTTCTCTACATTATTCTTCCTAAATTTCGTCTTGTTAATGGTGAATTTATTCACTTGCAAATAAAACCCTAACCCTTCCTAGAGGGTTTGGATATGACGAGTCACTGATATGGGGATTCAACCATACCCGATCTTCACCAAAATTCCTTGTGGGTGAGTTTTGTATTGAAACCATGACTCTAGTACTTTCAATAAGACATTTATTTGAAAACTAAGTTTGATTTTGAATATTTATTCTTCACGACAAGAGTATATGCAGACACGTTGTTCCATTTTGCTCGGGTAATTATGGATATTTGCTATCATGACAAGTTCCTTTCCCTTTTCTTTTATATTGCTCTATGAGTTCAAATTTGACCAAAGAACTTGTTCTACTTTGAAAGTTAGTACCGGCTAGACTTGTATTATGTGTTGGCTTCCTCTCCACAAGTATTTTTTTCTCAAAATTTGGGTTTATTTTACCACAATAGTAATAGGTGCTCATTTTTACCTAATTTCTCTATAGGGTTTCAAATTGTGAGCATGTTGTTGTCATGCTTGTGACCCGCATGGATGTAATAGCCTTGGTGAAAATTCCATGTAATAAAAGTTAAAAACAATAACCATGGTTGATGGGACACTTATTCCAAGCTGAATGCTGGGTAGGACTTCCTAGGGGGTGTTCATTTTATTTATTATGGCTAAGGAAATTGGCAAAGGCAGTGACTAAGGCTTTGGAAAGGCAAAAATGACATTTTTGGCACATTTATTTATGAAAATAATAGAGATTAGGAGAAAAGGGGGGTGAAAGGTCAAAGGTTTCATGTGAGGAGGAAAATGAGGAAAATAGAGGATTCATTCATAAAAAAGCTTCTGAGGATTAGTTGTTAACCTTTTGTCAGATGAGTTTTGGAGCTCTCTCATTATTCTTTCTCTTTCATACTCTTCGGCGAGTTTTCTTGGAGCATTTTGGCATTGGAGCAAGAAAGACAAAGAAGGCAAGAGGAAACAAAAATCAAGCAGGGAAACGCAGGATGAAGGCGCTACAACATACTTCATTGCATGTATCGACTTGCATGTGTATTTTCCTTGCTAGATTTGGCATGCATGGCATTGCATGTGGTTCTTTTCTATCATGGCATGAGTTTTTCCAGGTGTAATAGTGTTTTCAGCCTAGCCTTTCCATTTCCACATAGCCACAATGTGATGGGGTTCTCATGTTTTGGTTGAGCTAGATTTTTGTATGGATTCGAAGCTCAGCGAGGTGGATCTTCGAAATGATAGAACACAAGACCTAGTAACCCCTAAGTTGGATTGTGGGTTGTGATAAAGCAAGATTTTGTGTTTCCTGCCTCGGATGAGCTAAGAATCTTTGCTGGTGAGTGGTAGGATATACGATAAAGACAAGAGGTGGTTTTCTCGGGTTTAGGATATGCGATAAAGCCTAGAGAGTGGGTCTCAGTTTAGGGTTTAGTGATCCGGGTTTGGAGTGTGGTAAAGCCTGAGAGACTAGGAGACAAGAAAATTCCTCATGGTACCCCCGCGGGGGGGAGAATTCCACCCCGCACCCCCCCCCGCGTGGAGGGGTGTACAAAACTTCCTGGGGTATACATCCGGCTGAAACAAAGACCTCTGAACAATCATGCTCCATACACAACAGATCTCATGTTGGGTGCATCCAACTATTGTCAAGGTGGATTTACTGCAATTGACCATCATGCCTGTAGCCACTTGAAATAGGGAGAAAATGTTCTTTATGATGGTCAAGTCCCCTATACCTCCATTGAGGAAAATTAAGACATCATCCATGAATCATAGGTGTGTTAAGATGCAGTCTTCTGTGACTTTTAAACCATGCATTCTACCCCTTCTAGCCTCTGCTTTGATGAGTCTACTGAGCCCCTCCACTATTAGGAGGAATAGAAGTGGCGAGAGTGGACAACCTTGTCGAAGACCTCTTTTAGAATGAAAGAAAGGAGAGGTCGCGCCATTAACCAAAACACTGAATGGAGAGTTAGTGATAGAGCCCATAATCCATTTAATGAAGCCAAATGGGAACCCAAGGTGGGTTAAAAGCATTCTAATATACAACCAACAAACTTTGTCAAAATCCTTAGAGAGGTCGACCTTGAAGATCATACCTTTGATTTTCTTGTAATGAAATGAGTGCATAACTTCTTTGGCTATTCCCACCGCTTTGTGGGTCTGTCGATCTTCAAGAAAGGAAAATTGATCTGTGATATGTGGGTGGATAGAATGGGCCTTAAGTGGTTGGAAATTATTTTAGCCATGACCTTATAGACGCAGTTACAAAGAGAGATTGGTCTATAGTCATTGAAGGAGTTTGGATTGTTAGTCTTGGGGATGAGAGCAATGAAAGTAGCATTAAAGGGTTCATACATTTTGCCATTAAATCTAGAGTCTTCCACTACCTTGAGGAGGTCTGAGCCTAGAATCTCAAAAAATCCTAAGAAGAATTCCACCGTCCAACCGTCTGACCCAAGACTCTTATCTTTCTTGAACCATTTGAGGGTGGCTTCCAGCTCTCCTAATGTGACTTCCTTAGTTAATTCCCTGCCTTCCTCCCGATCCACAAACCATAGGAATAGTTGTGCCACTTGTATTATTTTGGCAAGGTTCACTGTGGGGGGTTCTCTATATATTTGCTTGAAGTGAGAGGATGCCAATGCTGCTAGATGGGGGAAGATGTTCACAGGGTGTCCCTGTTCATTTGGAAGCTGCCAGATGGTGTTGATTACCTTCCTCCCATTTGCAAATTTATGATAAAACTTAGTGTTATCATCTCCCTCAAGCATCCAAATCTCTCTACTTCTCAACCTCCATGATTCTTCGCAGTCCTTTAAGATTTTACCTCTAGCAGCATATAGAGATGAGATTTTATCCTTATGTTCAGTAGAGTTGTACACCCCTCCCAAGTTATTCTCAAAGTATGCAATTTCTATTTCAGCCTCTCTGAGGGCTTGATCATCCCGCCTTCTCTTGTTGTGAGCCCAAATTTTGGAGAGTCCCTTCAACTCATTAAGGTTTTTAGCAAACCCTTCCACTATGTGACCTGCTACAGTAGGGGGGTGCGACTTCTAGAAATATGTGACCATACAAACGTAGGAAGGGTCTGTCAGCCATGTAGCATAGAACTTGAAGGGACCATTAGTTTTCCCCTACCCCTCATTGATTTTCATATAGATAGGCAGGTGATCAGAGATTCCCCCTGTTCCTACCCATTTCCTATGAATTAGACCCTGATTAAGAAGGCATTCCTTAAGAAGAAATCTATCGAGTCTACAAGCTAGGGTGTTTTCCCCTTTTCTATTGTTCCGCCATGTGGGTTGTATCTTAGTGATGAGTCTCTATTAGGTTGTGGGCTCCTAGTACATTCTCAAAACAGACTGAAAGGGGATTAGTTTGTGCTCTCCATCCCCTTGATTCCACATGTCCTATGGAGAAGTTTAAATACCCTCCCATGATTAGAAAATCCTTTTAACAAAGTTCAGAGTTAAGAAGGCGGTCCCAAAATTCAGGCCTGTGTTGGCATGGCCCATAGACATTAATAGCCCATAGCTCCATCCCTAGGTCAGTCGAGAACAAGTCCGCCCCAAGATAACCCGATCCCTCTAGCAGTTGTAGAGATTAATAGTGCGCAAGTTGAACCCCAGGGAAATTCCTCCCGAACGACCATTTGCATCAAGGCCAATAAAGGACCAGCCTGGGATCATAGATTGCAATAATAGAGAGATAGCTTCAGTAGAGATAAGGGTTTCCTGGAGGAAAATAACATTAGTAGGAGAGGAAGATAGCAGTCTTCTAAGAGCTAGTTTTTTATCGAGCCTACCTAACCCTCTGCAATTGAATGATACAATCTTCATGAGGGGGGCTCAAGGAATGGGCCTCATGCTCTAAGATCCCTTAGGATGGTAGATTGCCTACCAGAAGCGATTTCGTCTCTGGCCATACTTTGTGCTTTGTAGAGGGAAGAGGGGCATCCTTGAGGGAGTTTAGAGGGAGGAGGGGAGAGTATTAGGTCAATACCAATGTGGTCGTCCTATTGTTTTTTGGCCTTAGACCTAGTCTGGTATCTTGGGAAGGGAGGCTCGTCTTCAAGAATAGGGGAATACAGTGGAAGGGACTCCGTGATAGAAGAGGGGGTGATGGAGAATGTGGCTGAGGGGGGTGAGGGGGAAAGGATAAGATGGGGGGATGAGATACTCCAGTAATCCCATGTTCGATGCCTAATGGAGGAATTTCCAATCCATCAACAATAAAAGATGTATGAGAGGGGTAAGAGGAGGATGAATTATTACCCGATGATGATGTTGCCTCGATAGCTGCTTTGGCCCTTGTGAGTGGAGGATAGGGTGGCTAAAGAGGTCGTCTGCTGCAATTCTTCAAGACCTCTCTGGAGGGTGTCTTTCCTGAATCCATCGGATCCTCCTGTATCCCTGGGTCTCCGATGGGAGGTTGTTCCTCTTGTTCCTGTGTTGACTTAGATGGGATTGCCCTTGCCTCTTTCCCTGATCTTATCTTATTACTGAGTGGGCAATACTTAAACAGATGCCCGACCTTGTGACAATGACTACACCTGAAAGGTACCCCTTCATAATCCAATGTTTGCCTCTGAGAAAACTTTCTCCATTGAATTGTGATGTATTCTTGCAAGCCATCACTAGTATCCAAATATACTAATACCCTTGCATAGGCCATCATACCTATCGCAAGGTAGGATTTGTCATTATCCGGGTATGAGCCCAGGACATTCCCAAGTCTCCTGAAAACATATTCAGACCAAAATTGTAAAGGTAGCCCTGGGAGATGGACCCATACGGGACCAACATTTAGCTTCTCAGATTTTGGGTCAAATAGGAGCGTCCATTTGCACAGGAGCACCGGAGCCTGTTCTATGTGCCAAACCATAGAGAGGACCCAGTTCATGTGTTGGACCCTTATGAAACAAAGGGAAAACCATCCCCTCACAAAATTATGGATGAAAGGAGGATTAGCCAGATGATGTCCCCAAATCTCCGCTATCCAGTGCTTCGACCTAGCTCACTATAGTTCCTTCCCGTGACTCTACCAACCAAGACCCTGTCAGCAATCTCCATAGTATCGCTCAAATGAGTTTCCTCCCCCAGCCTCAGAAACGCCTCAGAAGCTTTAGGTTTTAGGCATCGATATCTTTTAGTCAACTGTGATCTGTCTTCATCTGTGGGTTACAGAGGTTTGCTCATAGGAGGATGAGCCCCAAGATTAGGGGGGGTCCTAAGGAGACTCCACGAAGAAAACTCTAAAAATGGGCGAGATCCCTATGGAATTACTAGATGGGGGGTCATGGAGGGTAGCACAAATTTTCGTTCCAGAGTGGAAGGCACGAGCTCACTAGAATGTGTGACAGAAGGTACATGGGAGCCAACAAAGGGTGGAAAGGGTGTGATGCCCACTGAGAGATTTTCTAAGCCAGGATCTAGAGAGTGGTCCACGGAATTTAGGGTAGATAGTGACAGTGGCTGGGAAGTGAGGTCTGGCAGTGACGGGGTGGCTTCCAGGAGTGCGGCCACCGAGTTCAAAGGACCTGATATCGAGGGAAGAGAGGCTACAACATCCGAGAGTGCACTGTCAAAAGGGAAATTGCCTACGAGAATTTTTTGGGGATGGGACCAAATGGGGATTCCCTCCAAAGGGTCCTCCAAATAGTCCATGAGCTCATCCATAACCGTCGCTATATTCACGCACCAGCTGCCTACAAAGTCCTTAGGGAGCCTGTCGCTGGTTACCGGGGGCAAAAGTGGCAGAACAGGATAACAGAAGGTAAACCCTTGTGAGAGGAGTGGGAAGATAACCACGGTGGCAAGGCTGTAGCGTAGTTGAAATGGGTCTATGTAAGAGAGTAGGTAGGGTAACGGGTAATGAGTATGGTCACCAACACCAAAGGTACCATCAAGGGTGGGGTTGCAGTAAAAAATAAATTACCTAGCTATTACACTGTAACCCTCATCAGGTGCCCTCGTTGCCATCATCGTCCTCCATTCCTTCTAGTGGGATGTTATGCTCCCTCCGTGAACATCTAGTTATATGTTGGTTATAAACATGGTTCTATAATATGTTCTAGTTATGGCACTTGTTATACTTGATAAGTTGATGAATGCATGGACTAACTAGTGTTGTTGTAGCTACTTAAAAGGGAATTCGACCTTCACAATGATTCACAACTAAAGAACAAAGATTTATACTCAGATATGCATTCATTACCTGTAGATTACATGTTTATTATGTGTTTGAAAAAATGCCTAGAATGTTCTAGATGTCTAGGTAAATTTTGTATATTTAGCATTGTCATTATGTCATTTATGATTTTGAGAAGTATCAGGAAGTTCTGGCAAGTGATATGGAGGTTGGCCTGGAATTGTGGCTCAGATTTCGGGACCGCACCCTCTAAATTAGGAAAGTTGGGTCACAACCACATGGAGGCAACATTGTGCATGTGTTTGGAGGCCTTCAACTGCATTGAAGCTTTTTCATTCATGTGGTTGTGAGCTTAGGTTAGTGAAAAGGAACCTTAGCTCAGGGTTTGGTCACCCGAGGTGGTCCTTTAGCCCCTGAGTGTCTTGTAGCCCTAAGGGATGGTGTGAGTTGTTAGTCAGTGTTTAGTTTGTAGGCCCCACTTCCTTAATTTAAGCTGGGAGGTCGAGTCATGTCATAGTGGCGCTCCACTTCACATTTACCCAGAGGGCTTATAAAAGAAGGTAAATTTGGGAAGTGGCGTTACATAGACCATGCAATCATTGTTTGTTTCACCTTCTTTAGGTTTGTTGCAAATTGGGCTGCTACTGATCCCCCTCTATCCAGGTTGAAGGAGACCAATTTTCAACAACTATATTTCAGAAATATTCATATTTTATTGAGGATGTGTTAAACTTGAATGTGATTCCTGGTTTTCTTTTATCCCCCCTTAGTTCCAAAAAGATAGGGTGGTGGTCAAATTCACCTCCAACCTAAATCTGTCTGTTTTTAGTAGCATTATATGTGCTCTACCCATGAAAATAGGTGGAGAGGCTAAGGCACATGAGTTCTAAAGAACCCAGAAATTGTTTGGTGAAATTCCACCCGGATGGTATTCTATTAAAATAATTAATATTTTTAATGGGGTTCCTAAGTCTAAACTTAGGAAAATTAAAATATTAATGTGTATTAATCAAAATATGGGTGAGAATGATCTAGAAGGCGGATCAAGCCATGTTTTAATCTTAGCCATTGATTAGAGACTTAATCTCAACAGTTGAAGTCTCAATGAGAAAATGATAAGAACCAGGCTTGGGGTTCATTTAGAAACGCACACAGAGAGAACATATTGATATGGAATTCGATTTCTGGGGCTAGGAAGCTGAGAAATTCGAACTAGGTGATCAATTGCAATAGAGGGGCAAGGATAGTTTAGGAGTACTGATAGAGAGGCAAAGAGATGCTAGTGGAGGCAATGTAATAGCTAAGAGGACTGACGTTGGGCCATTATGGACTCATGCAGACCTTACACAGAGCCAGAAGGGCTAGTGCAGAAGCAGAAGCTTTCCTCCACACAGAAAGTCAGAATTGCCAGGGAACTACCAGAATAGCCAAGAAGGTTGACGTAGTGGGTAGAAGAGACAATGTAGAGTTGATGCAAAGCCTGTAAGGCTGACGTAGGGCCAACGCAGAGGTAGTCGGGGTTAGCCAGTTTTGTTGTCAGAATAGTAGGAATTTTCCTTGTGAAGTGAGGTAAAAATCACTCAGTTTTCCGCCATTGTATTTCCTTTGTGATTGGTTTGTCGAGAGGAAAAAAACATTTATACTCATAATTACTGCTTAATAATAGAAAACCCTCAAAGTTGTTGCACCAATTTTTCCGCATTGGGTTTTTCTGGGGACTATTTTGTCCAAAAATCACTGTGTCCTATGAATCTTGTTCTTTGCTCAATTTTCAGTTGCATGTAATCAAATATTAAAGTAGTGTAGGTTGCACAAGTAATTTGCTTCAGTATTCAGAGAATAACTTGATGAATGTATATTAAAATCAAGTAGGTGAAGTAGATTCAAATTTTCTGCAGTAGGGGTTCCTTGAGTGTAGGAATTTTCACATGGTAGCAGAGCATTGATTTTGAAACAGGAAGAGCAGATCTAGTGTTGAGCAGAGAGGCCGATAGCTGCATTTGGCATAAATTCAAATCCCCTTGAGGGGATTGCGTAGTCCTTGCTGGGAAGCAGAGATTACGAGGAAATCTCTCTTTGAGAGAGTTGAAATAGAGGTACGATTTCTAGTTTGTGAATTTGCAGAGGCAGAGGGAGCGATGCAGAGCCTCAGTATGGTGCTTGAAGGGCACATTTTCTACCAGGACAGAAATCCATCAGAAAAGAACAAAGACACATAGAATGGGAATTTTCTCCTCAGATAAGTTTTTGCCGAAAAGTTCAAATTTCTCACTTGTTTGGAAGCTGAGCAGCGTTAAGCAGTGACTAGAGGAGTCACTTTGATAGTTAGGTGAGATGGCATCACATAGGCTTAGAGAGCAGGATAGATTGGAAGGAGATTCCAACTATGTCATATGGAAGACCAAAATCTTAGTTATTATGGAAGAATACGATCTTGAAGCCTACATCAAGAGTGTTGTGGTTGTTCCTGCTGATAATGATCAAAATAAGTACAAGGCCAGGTAGGGAAAGAAAAATAGGTTCATACTTGATGGAGTTCAAGATCATGTGGTCTCACACTTGAAGGGAAAGGATACAACCCAAGGGATATGGGAAGCTTTGTCTTCACTTTATGAAGGCTCTTTTGAACAACAGAAGATGTACCTGGAACAAAAGTTGCAATAGACATTGATGCAAAAGGGAGAAGGATTTAACTCCTATCTTCAATGTCTTTAGGACACCAGAGACCATCTTGTTGTAGTGGGGTCTACTCCTCAGTCTACCATAACGGTAAGGATGGCCCTGAATAGAAAGTCTTCGTCCAAAGCATATTAGGCAGGGGAAGACTACCTCAAAGGAAATAGTGGGAGTGGCATGAAGATAAAGGAGGAGGAGGAGGACAATACAACTATAGTATCAAAGGTACAACAAAATTAGAAGCAAAAGAAGGATGTTTCAAAGGTGAAATGTTTCATATGTGGTGAGATGGGCCACATTTCATCCTAGTGTCCTTTGAAGCAAAAGGATAAGGATGAGAAACATGATCTTAAGGTTGCTCCAGCAAATATTGACGAAGATGAGTTTTCCATGAGTGCCAATGCATCTCCAAGAGGGAAATGGGGCGATATTGAGCTATAGTTGGGAGGACTACATGTTGGCAGTATACTTGAGGAGTCCACCTCTTGGATCAATTCCTTACTACGAGAGCCTAAGATTCAGCAGTAGTGAAGATGGAATTATTTTCAAATGATGTAGTGGAGTTTTTGGAGAGACAGATGTAGTAGCCTGAGACCAGAGACTGATCAACGGAGAGTAAGGTTGGCAGCAGTGTAGATGGCACATTGCAGAAGTCAGGAGCAACGTAGAAGATTTAGAAGGTCAGACATTAGAGTAGTCATGTTTGAACATTCATTGTATTATGCTGAACATAGTTAAGTTTAGTTAATTTTGGATGTTTTTTAGTTGCTTCTCTCAAAAACTAAGTTGTTGTACGAATGCAGTGCTAGCAGCATAACAGATGCAACATTTGAGAGGGAGCTAGTGACTATCGCAGTGTCATGGAGAGTAGTACAATAGTAGCATCAACATAGTGTTGGTGGTAGCAACAGTGTAGAAATGAGATGCTTCAGAAATAGAGCAACATGCAGTTGGACATTGTTTCTAGAGTGCTTTCCTCGCTAAGAGGGAGTGTTAGTTTTTGGTAGCATTGTATGTGCTCTAGCCATGAAAATTGGTGGAGAGGCTAAGGTAGATGAGTTCTAAAGAACCCATAAACCGTTTGGTGAAATTCCACCCAATTTTATTTTATTAAAATAATTAATATTTTTAATGGGGTTCCTAAGTCTAAACTTAGGAAAATTAAAATATTAATGGGTATTAATCAAAATATGGGTGAGAATGATCTAGAAGGAAGATCAAGTCATGTTTTAATCTTAGTTGTTGATTAGAGAATTAATCTCGACCGTTTAAGTCTCAACAAGAAAATTATAAGAAGGAGGCTTAAGGTTCATTTAGAAAGACACACGAAGAGAACAGATTGACCTGGAGTTTGATTTCTAGGGCTAGGAAGCTGAGAAATTCGAACTAGGTGGTCAATTGCAATAGAGGGGCAGGGATAGTTCGGGAGTACTAACAGAGAGGCAGAGAGAAGCTAATGGATGTAGCACAACAACTAAGAGGACTAACGTTGGTCCAATCTAGGCCCACATAGACCTGACACAGAGCTAGAAGGGCCAACACATAAGCAGAAGCTGCTCTCCATGCAAAAAGTTGGAACTGTCAGGGAACTATAGAACAACTGGGAAGGTTGACGAAGTGGGTAGAAAAGAAAGCACAGAGCTTACGTAGAGCCCGTAAGGCTGATGCAGGGCCTACACAGGGCAAACACAAAGGTAGATGGAGTTAGCTAGTTTTGTTGTTGGATCAACCAAAATCTTCTGGGTGAGGTGAGCTAAAACTCACTCAATTTTCTACCATTGAATTTTCTTTGTCACTAGTTTGTTGGGTGGGAAAGAAACATTTGTATTCATAATTACTGCTTAATAATAGAAGTGCCTCAGAGATTTTGCACCGGTTTTCCCGCATTAGGTTTTTCCGAGGACTATTTTGTCCAAAAATAATTGTGTCATATCTATCTTGTTCTTTGCTCAATTTTCTATTTCATGTAATCAAATATTAAAGTAGTGTAGGCCGCAGAAGTAATTTTCTTTAGTATTTAGAGAATATTTTGATGAATTTATACTAAAATCAAGTAGGTGAAGTAGATTCAGATTTGTTGCAGTAGGGGTTCCTTGAATGTAGGAATTTTCACATAATCCATTAGCGAAACACAAATATCATATGCATCATTTAAGACTTGATCATTAGGAAATGATCAATTATCCTAGCTACTCTTGCATCACCAGTCCATCTATTTCGCCAAGTAGACTTCATTTTGATTAGGTTCTCATCACAAAGATGGTGCTCTTCTATTTTATGACCAAATTATTCAGAAAGGGGTCAGGATGGGAATGGGGCCCCCACGTTTCAGAAGCTCTAATTTAGAAATTTAAATCCCCTCATACTACAAGTTTCTCCACATTAATAAAATATTGATCCAAAAACATATCCCAAAAGGAGATCCTATCTTGACATGGACCATATACATTGATAACTTTCAACTCTATCCCTAGCTTCAAAAAAAAATATCGGCACCAAAAGATACATAAAGCCCCTAGGTTCTAATCACTTTGACAATTTTATGATTAAAACCCACAACCAAGCCACCAAATCACCCATTGGCATCAGATGCCTCAAAATCCCAACTAGGAAGTAGGGATTGTAGTGCCCTAATAATCACATCCCCTTTCCTAATGATTCTTGTAGAAAAAATATATCAACAAGCTTAGAAAAACCAGTATTTTCAGTGCTAGTTTTTTGAAGGGGCTAACCGTACCCCTATAGTTGAAACATTGAAAGATCATTTAGGATGAGAGTTGGGGGCCCATGGTGCTCTAAGTGACTCAATAATATACTTCTATCTCCCAACCACAACATCCATTAACACCTTTTTTTTTTTATCTCTCGAAATAAAGGATTTTTGACCTCGCCCCATACTCCAATCATTTTGAAGGGAAGATAGAACCAAGCCACCCATACCCAGGACACAATAAAATTTTGCATGATATTTGAGGTAGCAATTGGAAAGAGATGAATATTCTGATGTATTAATAAGGGAATAATATAGGAGGTAGGACAGCTGAGGGGGCATGACATATCAAATAGATCACTTGATCAGGTTGAAGGGGAGAGGGAGTCCTAGGTAGTAGGGGGAGGGACATCGATGCCATACAAGAGATCACAACAAGTGAACAAAAATAATTAATGAGATTAGAGACAAGGAAAGGAGAGGATCTAGTACTCAACACAGGAGCTCCAAGTGAAGGATGTTTGCCCTCCAGTTGCTTTTGTAGTCCTGGAGATGTGACCAGAGCATTTCCCACAAAAACAACCTCATTTGGATGCATATGCTTAATCTCTTCCCTTCTCCTTATCATCTCACAACTCATACAAAGAAGTTTTATCCCCTATGTAAGGTAAGGGGAATTCTTCCAAACATTTCCCTATTTATGGCACTGGTGACAATGAAAAGGAATACCTTCATAATCCAATGACTATTGGTGGGTCACACCTTTTTGGATGAAATTTAGTTCTGGAAGTAAACCCTTATGCAATTTAATATTAACCAATACCCTTACAATTTACATTCTCCCACTAGATTCAAAAGATATATCTATGTCTATTCAGGTACCTAATTTGTTCCCAATACACCTGAACATGTCCATTGACCAAAATTGTGGAGGTAAACCTAGAAGTCTAACCCACACCAACACATTTCCAAATTTTTCCTTGCTGGCATTGAAGAAAGGGGTCTATTTATTTAACATAAATAGTGTAGAGTCAATGCACCAAGGTTTAATAAGCACTTAATTTTCCACATCTGTGAGTTAAACTTCATCATGAACCATCCTCGAGATAATGTGTAAACCTGAGGGGTTTCATTTAGATATTTTCCCCACTCATTTTCCACCAAATCCCAAAGGAAGTCAACTGTTTAATATATTCCTTTGTCCCTTCCCACAATAACTTTCTCTAGGATTTCCATAACCCTCCCCATCTTCACATCCTCCCCGAGCACATGATAGCATCCTCGACCTTTAATTTGGCGCTTTTTTTTTCCTTTGTTTCCCTGTTGCTTGGTTACCTTCAGAGCTATCTCCTTTTCGGGCTTCCTCAATCTTAGCATGACCCTCCATTTAAGTCATTGGCCTTTCACCCATAGTTGTAGATATCTCGTAGGTGGGGATTACCTCACCATAGAAAAAGACTTTAAATCCATAGGAAGATACTTTATCTGGGACTACCTTAGAGGTAGGAGGGAGAATGAAGCCCCCTGAAGCACCACTGACTACCAAACCATTTGAGTTTACAAACCAAAGTCCATCAAAAAACCCTACATTATGGTATAGACTACTTCTTTGAAGCCCTCTTGAGAGCTCATCAAATAAAACATCACCCTGAGAAAACCCTAGTTGGATGTTTCTAGTCATCACTAAACCTGGTTCACTGAAACTCCGAGGAAAATTAATGGGAAAGGTGGCCAAAACCTGAAATATTTCACTAGTGATAATTTGAATGGATGCGGAATCAAAAGAAATGGCATACATATCAAGCTCCTAGGAATGGCACTTCACATTATCTTTCGAAATTTGAGCGTTAGGCGTCCCACCATCCATGTCTGCATGGGTCCGAAGTGTCATGTCCACAAAGATGGATGAATAGCATTCCATTTATGATAAATAATCTACTAATTCCTCTGTTATGTATAATTTATGATTGTGGACAAAATTATCTTCCCTAGACCTAGTAGAATGGTATAGAATAATAGAAATCAAAGAAATAGAGTTTCCCTTAGAGAAATTGAAGAATGGGAAAGAGGCTTACTTGGAATCTGTCACAAGCTTTACTTTTGTCTGGGCTTGTAAGCTCCAATTGTAGCTTTGATTTATATAATTATAACCTGCACATACATTCATAACAAGCCAAATATCCAAAACATCTATGTAGCATAATTCAATTACTCTATTCAATGGATCAGCGAAGCATTGAAATACATTAATGTAAATGTAACATAACGCATATAGGAAAATAATATATTATTTGTATTAAGAAATAGGAGAGTTTACAACCAAGAATAGTAGTTGATCTTGTAGATATCTCCCTAAGTTGAATTTTCCTTTCTTGTCACAAAGCACACCTCAATGTCATCATAATGCATGAAGATGATGACTCTCTTAGATTTAAGGCAACAACATGAGGGCATGATTAGTCTCCAAGAGCCAACCCTGATGTTGTAGACGGTAGTAAATTTATAGGAGAGGGATGATATTTTTGGAATTCCGATCCATTCACGAATCTAGGCTTGAGATCCACTTAAGATGGGAGGATCCGATCAAGGATTAAGAGGTGAAATCTCCAAGATAGGATCAGATAGGATTCGAGCTTCTTATTCGAGGTAAGTGGCTAAAACAACTCTCGGAAGCTTCTGGAAGAGGAACCTTTGAAAATATTTTTAACTTTATTGAATTTCTAGAATCAACGCCATCCCAACAAGGAGAAATTTGTTGTTGATAAGCGTTGGTGTAGAAAGGCGCAACTTGCTGCTGAACGTAGGTCTCTAAAGGGGTAGAGTGCATTGGGCATTAAAATCATTAATTTTTGGAAGTGAGACCCATTAATTTGTGTAGGGATGATGTCAACATTTCCAGGGATGGTGATTGATATGGTTTGCAGGCCTATTAACCAAATGTGACAAAATGGCCTATAACAGAGTACCCCCTAAAGTGCAAAGTCAGAAACTATGGATGATGATTGAAGTGATTTTCCTTGTGACATGTTTGGATTAAGATCAACCAGTTGAGACCTTCATCTGTTATAATACATTTTCATCATGATATCTCTGCTGAGGGAGGAAGACCCATGTTCAACACATAAGCTAACATGACATGTACATTGATCAAGAAATTGCTGATGTCAAAGTGTGGATCCATGATTGGATGATTGTCTGTATGATTGTGATTATCATGCTTTGTAATCTTGCATTATTCCTAAAATCGTAGCCCAGATGGCTGGAACTAGATCCAGGGTCTTCTATCTCATTCACTCGATTGTGCAACGTATGAGTCTAACCATACAATAAAGGAGTTGGAAGTCATTAATAGACGTGAGATAAACCACCGATGATGTTAATGGCTCTCAAGGTACAATGGTACAATCCATATGGTGTGAATGAATGAGAGTTTCTAATTCAACTTCCTGGATAATGAAATGATGTCAAGAGGAATCGAGTTGTCGCAGGAGGGCCTTGATGTGTCCCCCATCAACGACATGAAACGTGTGTCATGATTTGAGACAAAATGATGTTGATGTGGAATTGGTTTAGGAATGGAATACATGGAATGAAAGCTTAAGATGACCATAGAAGAGATCAACTGAATGAATTTTCTTAAACATATTGGTGACACTAACTGAAGTTGGAAAGATTGATCCAAAATTGAAAGTGGAGGCTTCGATATGGTGTGATGAAATAAAAACAAGCAGATTTCCCTACCCAACAACCATGGAGATGAAGTGGGGGAGTGTCATGTTTAAGAGTGACTCACTACCATTAATAGATATAATATCCCATTTTCCCATTTTTCCCAACCATTTCTGGCCAGTTCCTCTTTATTTTTGATAAGCTTGAGGAGGATAACATATGCTTGATCTATAAGTTCATCCTTCGGATGAATCCCTTTGAGTATCTTTAACAAACCTTGAGAAGGATTGGTTCAGTACCATCATGTTTGAAGAATCCATCATTGTTTTACGTTTTTATGAGTCCAACAAAGGTCTAACTCAACTCCTTTTCCATGTTTAGAGAGTTTGACAGAGAGACGAAAAATAAAACTCCAAAGGTTCCTTTTCGTATATAGTTTCTAGAGTATGAAAAAGCAGAAAATGATACTTAGGAGAACCTCTTACCCATGTTTGACTAAGGTATTCCTTTTTCGTAAATAGTCTATCTCAGTCTGGAAAAGGGTTAAACTTATATTGAGTAGATGTCTTTTCATTTACTTTAACGAGTTCGAAAGATAAGTGCTCGGCAATCTTTTCATATTATGGGAGTTTGAAAAGAGCTAAAAGAGGACTCCAGGGGGTTCCTTTTTCATAAGTTTACAGAGCTCAGAAAAGCAATAAAAGTATGCTCTTTGGTCAAAATGACCTGTTTCAATTTAGACATCACAAAATCCATTAAACAACTATTAACCTGCTCAAAACAACACCAAAATATTAAAAAACCTGATCCATGACAAAATTGAGTCAGGTTTAGGTCAAAATATTAAAATATTAATAAAATAATTATGAAAATGAACATAAATAAGAAAAAAATTAATTCATGTTTACCATTTCACATTTCACCTCTTAGTGAGTGAGTTCTGAGTGATTTTTACCCTTGATATTGTGCAGCTGATTGCGGTCAACCTAATGGATCATTGTGATTGTTGTCACTTCTAGGTAGAATATCTCACCTTATTCTTTCTTTCTATAGTTCCATTTTGTCATTTCATGCATTTTGTTTCAATTTTTTAGGGACTTAGGGCTTTATTTTTTTCCCTAACTCCAGCGCACCCCATAGTGCCGAAAGGTGCGCTGGGCAAGAAAAAATGCATTGTCTAGGGAACTACATTGCACTATCTACCCTTAGGTGGGTGTGTTGGGCGCAAATCAAAAATTTGTTTTTCTTGTTTCTTTCAAAAATATTTGCATGAAACTCACTCTAATGATTCTTCTTGTTGTGTTTTAGGTCTTCATTGAAACAAAATGGCTCTGATCTAGAAATAAATAGAACATGAGGAACAAGATATGCGTGTAGCTAATGATCCAACCAATATCTAGGCATTGAGAGATTGCGGGCTCTTGAAATTTTTTTGGCTTCCTGAGATAGGATAACAGATGGAGCTTTTGGAGAATCTTGTCTGAGCATGGGATGTTTAGGAACAAGTGTTTAGACTTTGAGCACATATGCTTGAGATACAAGTGGAAGATATATACTTCTTGATAGGTCTATCAAGGCAAGATTCACCCATCTCTTTATCTAGTTCAAGGAGGGGTGGAGAGACAGTCAAGGATTACATTAGTGCACACTATAGACCTTGATCCCAACCAAAAAATGATGGCAAACTTGACATAAATGACGTGGTCTGATTTCCTTTGAGAACAATCTTGTATATCATTGCTAGATTGTCTAGTAGTGCTACTCTACATTTTTCCAATAGGTCTCCTATGCAATACACTCTAGGGTGTATAAATCCAAAAATATTCAACTGGAGTGAGGGAGTAATAGAAAATATGAAGGATCAACTGACCAAGGAAAAGGATGGATAGTTGAAGAACTTTGGTTATGGTTCGCCCTTGATTTAATTTTCCTTAGAGCGGATTCCATTGCTCCGGCCACAACATATCTCACTTGAGCCCGCAGATCTGAGAGTCCCACAGATGAGGAGGTGGGTGGATCTCATGTCCAAACATGCAAGTCTATCATTGATGAGCTTCACACCGGTCTTATTTTGATGGTTGTGCATGAAAATCATTATGATTGAAGATTGTCCATATGTAGGGATCGATTTTCATGGAGACCCAGAGCTTGTGCTTCATGATGGCAAGCGATAGGGTGCAATAGGTAATTTTTGAGTTTTTTAAAGTTTTACAATTTTCTTGTTTGTATTTTCTATTTATTCGAGAATAAATTATTGATTTTTTCACTTGTAGATGTTGGATTTTTTCGACATGTGGGTTCCTCCAATCTTCAACATGTGATAGAACACAAACAAACACCAGTAGTATAGGTTGTTGTAGGGGGACAATAGGTATTACAATATCTCGATGTGGTTGAGACTCTTGTAGAGGTTGATTGAGACATGGACAGGTTGACCCAGGTTGTAGTCGAGACTAGGGTTTGTTGGGTGTGGATCTTGATTATCTTCTTTATTTAGAGGTATCGCCACATTGGACCCCAGCTCGTAATGTGGTGGCAACACCGCACATAAAATGTACGCTGCAAGGGGGGTCCAGGGGGCGATTATGATCTTTGGCAACCCCTTGTTGGCGAGGGATTGGGGGCAGCGCCCTCGAAGCTAAAAATAGATGTAAAATTGCCTTGTAAAATGTTGTAATTTTGTAGTCAATCTGGGCCGCTCATTAGGCAGAGATTTGATGGTAGAAGTTATGTTTAATTTAGTCTTTTTTTCCCTAGAAGGCAACCCCTTGCTATATATGAGGGAATTATATTGCATCTATGTAGATCTGTATTCTAAGAGAGAAAGAGAGTGGAGATTATGTGATAGTGAAGAGGGAATTACAATGGATCTGTTGTAGATTTTATTTCTTCATTTTGTTGGATAATATAAAAGGAAGGAATAGTTGTTTCTCCGTGAATGTAGCCCAAATTTGGTGAACCATGTATATCTGTGTTTCTCTTGTTCTATGTGTTTTATGTGTATATATTTATGCAATATATTTTATGTGTTCCATTGCTCTGTAGCATTTACTATTTCAAAGGAAATGACAATAGAGGATTTGGCCAAATTATATGAAAAACCCTTGGCCTCAAATAAGGTATTCCTTATGAAGCATTTATTTAATATGAAGATGTCAGAAGGTGGATATGTTGCTGACCATTTAAATGAATTTAATACAATTATCAGTCAGTTAAGTTATGTAGGGGTAAATTTTAATGATGAAGTTAGGGCTTTGTTATTTCTGTGCTCATGGCCAGAAAGTGGAATGGTTTAGTTATGGCCATTAGTAACTCTGTCTCTAGATCTAGTACTTTAAAGTTTGATGATGTTGTTGGTGCAATCCTTAGTGAGGAAATGCGATGGAAAAGCTCCGGTGAGACATTAGGTAATGCTTTGATTGTAAAGACTAGGGGAAGAAAAATGGAAAGAGGAAAGAGACCATGATATCGTAGTAAGTCAAGGAAAGGTAGATCCAAGTCTAGATCAGGTATAATGTGCTGGAATTGCGGGAAGAAAGGACACCTAAAGAAATATTGCAAGCCTCAGAAGGGAAAAGAAGGAGACACGCAATAAGAAAATGATAATGAAGTGAATGCGACAGGTGATGTGTTGCAAGATGCTTTGATTCTTTCATTAGAAAATATTATTGATGCCTTGATGGTATATTTAGGGGCCTCATTCCATGCCACACCTGATAGGAAACATTTTTCATGATTATGTTCAAGTACATTTTGGACAGGTACGATGGGGTGATAATAAACCCTATAAAATCATTGGAATTGGTACAGTTTTCATAAAATAGCAGAACGGAAATCAATGGCTATTGAAGGAGGTAAGGCATGTTCTATATCTAAAAGAAAGTCTGATTTCAATAGGACAGTTGGGAGGTGAAGGCTGTGTAACTACTTTTACAGATAAAACCTGGAAGGTCACTGAAGGAGCCCTGGTAATAGCAAAACGAGAAAAGGTTGGTACATTGTATTTATGCAATGGTATTTCTAATTTTGTTAATGATTTAACCTCTAAAGAAGAAGATATGACATTGTGGCATCATAGGCTTGGACACATGAGTGAGAAGGGAATGTAAATTCTTCACTCAAGAAATTTGTTGCCAGGTTTGAAGCATGTTGATTTAAAATTTTGTGAGGATTGTGCTTATGGAAAACATAAGAGAGTTAGATTCCTTAGAGTTGGGAAAGAAAAGAAGAGCAAAAAATCAGAGCTTGTGCATACAGATGTATGAGGACCTGGTCATGTATCATCTCTTGGTGGTTCTCGTTGTTATGTTACTTTTATTGATGATGCAACCAAAAAAATATGGATTTATTGTATTCGAAATAAATCTAATGTATGTGATACTTTCAAGAAATGGAAATCTTTGGTTGAAAATGAGGCATGAAAAAGGTTGAAGTGTCTTAGATCAGAAAATGGAGGTGAATATTACAGTGAAGAGTTTGATAGTTATTGCACAAAGAATGGAATTCGTAAAGAAAAGACATTTCCAGGAACACCAAAAGAAAATGTTGTGTAAGAAAGGATGAATAGGACAATCATGGAGCGTGCAAGGTGCATGAGATTGCATGCAGGATTGCCTTTACAATTTTGGGTAGATGTTGTAGATATTGTTGTTTATCTAATAAACAGAGGGCCTTCAAGTTACTTGGATGGTGGTATTCCAAAGGAGGCATGGACAGGTAAAAAGGTAAACTATTAATTTTTAAAGACTTTTGGTTGTGAAGCTTTTGTCCACATTAATAAAGAAAATAGAACAAAGCTTGAGGCAAAATCAAAGAAATGTACCTTTATTGGATATGGTGTTAATGATTTTGGTTATCGATTTTATGATTATGAAAAACACAAAATCATTAGGAGTAGAGATGTCATATTCGATGAAAAAGTTTTGTATAAGGATCAGATGCAGGAAAAGAAATAGTAAAAAGAAAACAGAAAATACACAGTTCTTGATGACACCACAAAAAAATTGAAGATACCTGAAAATCATAATGATCAAAAACCACAACAACAACAACAACAAGAAGCACCTCAAACACCTAAAAGCAGTGTTAGAAGATATACTAGGATAAGTAGACCCCTGTATGATACTCTCCTTCATTATATTATGTATTGTTGAGTGATTCTGGTGAACTAGAATGTTATGAAGAATTAGTGCAGGTAGAAACCAGGAAGAAGTGGGAGCAAGCCATGAAAGAAGATATAGACTTATTATCACATAACTAGACTTGGGAATTAGTTAGGTTGCCTGCAGGTAAAACAACATTGTAGAATAAATGGGTTTACAGGTTGAAGGAAGAATATGGAGGTCGAAAAAGTTATAAATCTAGACTTGTGGTGAAGGGGTTTGCACAGAAAAGGGTATAGACTTTGATGAGATATTTTATCCTATTCTTAAAATGACTTCGATCAGAACTATTTTAAGTCTAGTAGCAGCTGAAGAATTGCATAATGAGCAGTTAAATGTAAATACAACCTTTCTCCATGAGGATTTGGAGGAAATGAGGTAAAAGGGAAGGAGAAACTAGTGTGTAGGTTGAAGAAGAGCTTGTATGGCTTAAAACAAGCTCCAAGGCAATGGTATCTAAAATTATGTAGGTTTATGTTTGAATAAGGTTATCCTAAATGTCACTCTAATCATTGCATTTATCTCAAAAGGAAAAATGATGGTTGCTATATTATATTGTTATTGTATGTAGATGACATGCTTGTTGCAGATTCTAACATGCAGGAAATAAATGTGCTCAAAAGAAAATTGGCAAAATCATTTGCAATGAAGGATTTGGGTGTTGCAAAACAAATCCCTGGTATGAGAATAACTAGAGACAGGAAGAATAAAAAATTAACATTGTCTCAGAGTGAGTACATACAAAAGGTGTTGAAAAGGTTTAATATGCATAATGCAAAACTAGTTAGTATACCTTTGGCTATCCATTTCAAACGAAGTAAGGAAATGTGTCCCAAGAATCGGGAAGAAATGGATTATATGTCTAAAGTTTCATATGAATCAACAGTTGGAAGCTTAATGTATGTAATGGTATGCATAAGGCCTGATATTACACATGCAGTGGGAGTTGTAAGCAGGTACATGAATGATCCAGGAAAAGAAAATTTGATGGCAGTGAAGTGGATTCTCAGGTATTTGAGAGGTATCACAAATCAAGAATTATGCTTTGGTGGTTCAAACATTGCTCTATAGGGATATGTTGATGCATATATGGCGGGTGATTGGGATAAAAGGAGGAGCACCACAGGGTATGTGTTTACTGTAGGTGGAACAGTTTTCAGTTGGGTCTGAAAACTGCAAAGTGTTGTTGCACTCTCAACAACAGAAGCAGAGTATGTTGTTACTATAGAGGCTAGTAAAGAAATAATTTGGTTACAAAGGTTTTTGGATGAATTGGGTAAGAAGCAGGAGTTGGGTAGGTTATACAGCAACAACCAAAGTGCCATACATTTTGCAAAGAACTCTGCATTTTATTCCAAGATTGAACATATATAGCTCAAGTACCATTTCATACGATCACATTGGAAGATGGATAGTTGAAGATGAAAAAGATACACACTAGCTAGAATCATGCAGATATGTTAACAAAAGTTGTAACCAGGGAGAAACTGAGATGCTGCTCAGTTTCATTTGGTCTTCAAGTATGATGAATAAGATGAGAAACAGCCAGGTGCAAAGTGGAGTCATTGTCCAAAAAATGAAGCAGTAGTGGAGTTGTTATAATCAGTCTCCAAGTGGGAGATTGTTGGGTGCAGAGCATGATCATCTTCTTTATTTAGAGGTATCGCCACATTGGACTGCAGTTCGTAATCTAGTGGCAATGCCACCCATAAAATGTATACTGTAAAGGGGGTCCAGGGGGGGCGACTGCAATATTTGGGAGACCCCCCCTGGAGGGTGATCGGGGGCAGCGCCCCCGAAGCTAAAAATAGATGTAAAATTGCCTTGTAAAATTTTGTAATTTCATAGTCAATTTGGGCCATTCATTATGTGGATATTTGATGGTAGAAGTTATGCTTCATTTAGGGATTTTTCCCTAGAAGGCAACTGCCTGCTATATATGAGGGAATTGTATTGCGTCTATGTAGATATGTATACTGTGCGAGAAAGAGAGTGGAGATTGTGTGAGAGCGAAGAGGGAATTACAATGGATCTACTATAGGTTTTATCTCTTCATTTTGTTGGATAATATAAAAGGAAGGATTGGTTGTTTCTCTGTGGACGTAGCCCAAATTGGGTGAACCACGTATATCTATGTTTGTCTTGTTCTATGTGTTTTATGTGTTTCATTTCTCTGTAATATATAATTCTCTAACAAGGTCAACTAGATCTCTATGAGACTACAATGTAATACTATTGGCATGCATGATAGTATCAACTGAATACTATGCAACATGGATCGCGTAGTGGCTTTTTATCATGGGCATCTTGATTAGTCTACTAGTAGGCTTATATATATATAGCCATATTTTGACTCCATGTATATTTTTGATATGACATGTCGTTTGCATGTGTCTTGGGTACAAATTATTGTAAAAGCAAACTTTGATATATATACAACTATCTAACTATTGATGTTTGTTATATGTTATATTATCTCATTCAATATATGTGATGTGACTTGAGTTTAGTTCACATGTGTCGTAAAAGTATATCTAAAACATTTGCTAATGCATCTATCAATGTGCTTAGATTTCTATAAATGTGTTTATATTGGATATAACCAAAATAGCTTTCCATAATGTGAGTCCTTAAGAACATACGAAGCATAGTTGGACTCCTAATTGAATAGACATTAGTAATACAAGTTGTGATTTAAGTTTGATAACTATATGACAAATACCATGGGAATTAACATCATATAATAGTTCGATCAGTGTGCTATACTCAACGATATTATTTGTAGAGCGACTGATACAAATCCCTTGTAAACTCACTAAATTTCCATTTAGAGAAGATATAGCCCATGCTGTGGAAGAAAGGTTATGAGTACTACGACTAGTGCCATCAGCATAACCAACATATGGTTGAAGGGATGTTGACATCTGCAAACCAAATGTAAACTGGTTTAACATAAACCATAAGAAACTCTGAAGGTAATCATGCTACAAACACACTCAACACACCTATATACAACATGTAGATAGTGAACTATGCAAAAATCACTCAAGCATAGTATTTTTTAAGGTACACCATTTCTAGGTTGTGCTAATGGAACTCCATCGAAATCAACAAGCTCATAGGCCCCTTTGGAATAACACGTTTAAAAATATATGCCTAGCCACATTGGCTCGAACTTTCCCGCTCCCAACTTTTTAGAATCTTGATCATATAGCAAGACAAGGTCACCTTCTAAGAAGGCACGAGGCTTGACATTCTTGTCATATTGTGCCTTAATGTGTTTCTTATGAGCTTCATTAGCCATCGTGACATCCCATCGGGTTTCAACTAAGCACGTCAGGTGTAAGAGATTCTATCCTTCAACAAAAGTGGTAGGGAGGAGCTCGACAACAAGTCTCAGACACGAAATTTCACACTTAATAGGGAGGATTTCTTCCAAACTATATACCAATTGAAATGGTATAGACTCGATAGCAGTCTGAATAGAAGTTTGATATGACCACAAGGTTGCATAAAGGATAAGATTATAGTTCGATTTGTGGACCAATATTGTGCATTGAAGAATTTTTTTCAAAACTTTATTTATGGCCTCAACTTTCATATTCACCTAAGGGTAGTAGGGAGTTGAACTCTCATGGGGGAGACCCAACTTAGCAGTCAGTTCAGACATCATGTGGTTACGAATATGTTTCCCATGGTTTTTAACTATAGCCCTTAGTACGACAAACTTCACAATGCCATGATTGATAAAGAAAAGAGTAGTTGTTTCGCCAGTGTTATTGTACGTAGGCATCACCTCGACCCACTTAGTAAAATATTCTACCACTATAATGATATAACCATGCCCCTCAGCCAAGTGAGAGTTACATGTCATGAAAACAATGCCCCATTTCATAAATGGCCCAACAACGATAACATGGTGTAAAGGAGCAGGTGGAGCATAGCTTTTATGATTGTATATCTGGTAGGCATGACACTTTTTAATCGTGAGGATGCAATTGTGAAACATAGAAGGAAAAAATTAGCCAACACGCAAAATCTCCTGTGCGGTGGCATAACCAAACATATGACCACCACATGCTCGATAATGGCATTCATTCAATACTTTCTCAGTCTCCTCATGGGGGAGGAACCTTTGGAAAATTGTATTGATACCGAAATGATAAAGGGTGTCGCTGATTATAATATAGTTCTTAGCTTTATATCGGATATGTCATTAGTAAAAGCAAGAGGTATCTAAACAAAAAGTTTGGGTTTGTATATATATGATAATGTATCCATACCATAGGTAATATAACATGATCAGGAAAAATTAATCATCCATAATAGAATCACTAGACGTTGTTTCAGTTTCAGTAGTGGGAAGGTTGCAAATTAGCTCAACAAAAACTAAGGATTTCTTCAATTTGGATTTGATGAACTCCAAATCAAACGCTTTGAGGATGAAAATCCATTTGGACTACTTCCCCCCTCTGTAAATTTTGTGACATGATGTATTTCATAAGGTTGCAATCAGAAACAACCATAGTTTTGCGGAGGAGGATATAGTGGTGAAACCTTTGGACAACTTGAACAAATTCCAAACCTAAATTTTTCAAGTGAGTTATTTGATCTCGGTATCATTCAAGTTCTGTTTCAAATAATAAATAGGGTGTTTAGTCCCTACATTGTCCTCTTAGACCAATACCATAGTTACGGTAGTAACTGCAATAACGAGGTACTGGAAGTAACCATGATGGTAATCTGGAGGATACAACAAGGATGCTAAAATAAAAACATCTTTCAAGGCAGGAAATGAATTTTGAGTAGTGTCATCCCAGTGGAAGGGAAGCCCTTTCTTTAAGAAGCAAGTAAATCCTTTGGTTAATTTGGCGTAGTTGGGAATGAATCTCCGTAGAAAGTTCGCATCCCCTTGAAGTCGTTGAAGTTGAAGAAAGGAAGAAGGAGTAGGAAAATCTATGATCGCCTAGACTTTTAATGGGTCAATAAAAATTCCATCTTGCAATACAATGGAACCAAGAAGTCTACCATAGCTAACACAAAACACACACTTTTTTGGATTGAGCCTAATTTTATAGTGTCGACAATGTAAGAAGATATCCCTAAGGTGCATTGGATCATCAACACAAAGTTTTGAGTGAGAAGGTAGGTCATCCAAACATGGTTATATGATGTGTTTGACATCATGCAAGGGATAATTTATTGCCCTCTGAAATGTAGCCCCAACGTTTTTCAATCTGAAAGGGAATTTTTGATACACAAAAGTGCCCTAAGGAAAAATAAATGCAGTTTTATCTTGGTCTGTCGGGAGAATGTTGATCTAATTGTAGCTAGAAAATCCATCCATAAATGAAAATATTTCACAACTAGCACAATCATCAATAGTATGGTCTATGAAGGGGCTAGGATAACTATCCTTAGGGCAAGCACGATTAATATCCGATAATAGACACACACATCAATTGTTCCCTGTTTCTTCATGACAGGAACAATGTTTGACACCCAATCAATTAGGGGTGTTGGGTAGATGAAAATTACACGTAGAAGTTTTTCAAATTAAGCTATAATAGCGGAATCCTTCTTGGGATGAACTACATGGAGGCACTGCCAAGCTGGCTTAGAATCATGATACATCTTAATTTCATGTACAATGATGTTTGGATTGATACCTAACATCTCCTTATAAGACTAGGTGAAAACATCTTGAAACTCCTAGAAAAGAGCTTTATAGGTCGTGATCTCATCAATAGAGAAAGACACACTGATATGTGCATTCTCAAAAATTTTGAGTTTGATTGAAATGTAGAGAGGGATAATCTCTTCAATATTTGACAAATTCTTCTCATAATCAACACCATGGATGGATAGGAAATTCGCAGAAATCTCAACAATATTGGGCTAATATAGTTCACTAAGATTATCATCAAAGGAATATGGGAAGGAGGGACGATGATGATGATCATCCCATGGTGCATCATCTGGCATCATGATCTCCATGATGCTCTCATTGACAGAAAATATGCAAGAGAAGGAATCAGAGGACGTGTCGTAATCTAGGGAACGATCAACCTAATTGATCGAAGAGGAAATAATAGAGTGTATCGCATAGGTCAAATAGATGGCTGCACGGTCGAGCCCAATGGGATTGAGCAACATGAAGTCACCAAAAGTGTCAATATTAGATTCATCTGGCACTACCCAAGGATTAGATGGAGCAGTACAAGAAGATATCATGTTGACATGGGAAACTAGATTAGAGTTGTCGGGACAAGGAGGAGGAAGGGAAAAGGTTCCCATGAGGGAATAATCCTTAAGAAATCATACCCCAACATATTGATATGGATGTGGGGTTTCTCCCACAAGAGGGACACTTCTAGTAACTTGATAATTGGTGGCAAAGAAAGTGCTATGATCAATGGCTACAATACATCCCTTATGATGGAAAGAAATAATTATGAAATATGTCGAAACAACAACAACCATATCATAAACCCATGTACGACCTAGTAGATGGTTATAATATAGTGGTTCATCAATAAATTTTAATTATAATAACATTGTATTGCCACCTAATTCTACTTGTGACGGATTCAAAATTCCATAAGGCTTGAATCCTCTTCCATAAAAAGCCTTCAGAGTGGTCAATGACTAATTCAATTGGGGAGAACCAATGGCCTTCCAGCAAGAAAGGGACATGATACAAGTTGAGGCTCCTTTGTCCACAATGGAACGATGGATATTATTACCAAGAATAAAAACCTAAATCATGAAATTCAATTGGGCTAGAAGTCGAGGTGTATGATTCTCATGGTTAAAAAATACTAGGTTGGAATCCAAGGGATCAATACATCCAATTATAGAAAGAAAAGCCTACTTCTGGGTAGGGCAATTTTTTAACACCTAAAGAGTTGACATAGCTAAAGTAACCTAAGATAGATCCTCAACTATGTTATAATTCTGAGCAACTCTTGTGTGAGGGTTGGATGTAGATTTATGGATAATGCCTTTGGGATGTTTAATTGTCAATTCAGTAGGAAACACATTTGGTGTAGGATCTGATGGAGATGTAGTCGAATTAATAGGTTGATTAATAGCCTAACCATTCTAGGGATTCACATTACCATAGTGTTTATTTCAGGTGGCCACCATAACATCATTTTTCGGATTAGTGGAGGAAAGCATCAAAGCCGAGTTAGAGAAAGCGAGATCCCAGGAAACCATATTGGTCTCTTGATTCGAAAACAAATTTCTCAACATAGTAGGTGCAACAGATGATTTCAGGAATTGATTCACTTCTACCCAATGTGGACATTCGCAAGTGAAATTATCCTCATTACTAATAAAACATGGATTATAAGGTTTCTTATTTTCTTTATAAGATTGATTGTTTTGTTTTATCCTATGGAGGATTATCTTTCTTCTTTTTACCTCTGCCTTTCTTCTTATTTTCTTGTTGCTGAGATTTTCCCTTGGAATATTGAATGCCATTGATCTCATAAGCAAAAGCTGCATGAGTGGAAGGAGGGATTTGGGAAGCCATATAAAGAGTTGAACCAGAAGGTTCACTTGTCAACTTCTGTTCGAAAAAACTAGTCGTGCCATCGATGACATGTGATTATTTACTGGGAGGTTGAGGAACAATATTGGAAGGTCATAGAGAATTTGGTATTTTATCATAGAGTGTGTTAGACTAAGTATAAATACAATCCAAATACAGGGCATGAGAAATTACCTGCTTTTCAGTTACAACTCTGCCCTTGGCAAGGTCTTCTATGATGGATGGTAGCAGAGACTTAATGAACCATTCAACTAACAACTAATCAGGAACAAAAGTTTTAACGAAATGACAAATATGTCACCACTCATGAATGTGATAAAAAAATGTGAGTGGAATCAGTTTGTTTGAAATCAGTTAAAGGTTCAGTTCCAATCTCACATTAGATGGGTAATTAGAAATGTGTTAGGAATTTGGTATCCAAGGCACTGAAATTATCAAATGAAGCTTGTGGTAGTTCAATATACCATTTTGTTATCATACCAATGAGTGTGAACTCGAAAAGATGCAAGCAAATAGAGTAATCATTCGGAGAGTCTGAAGAACACCATAAATGATAAGTCATCACATGTGTATATGGGTCTTCTATATGATTTCCATTGAATTTAGGGATATCAATAGGAAATTTTGTGGGAATAACCGGTCACCAAGGAGAATGAGCAATGTGATCATTGGTGAGCCTCGTCGGGTCTGGAAATTCAATAGTTTCTATGAATGGAAACTGCCTATTGAGGCTTGGTGGAGGATATCCTGGGTAAGATGGGATGGCCTAAGAAATAGGAAATAGGTGTTTGTTTCCCAGGATAGGGAGGATTTTGATAACCAATGTAATCATAACCTTGCTTCCAAACTCTAGGATAACCTTGTAAAGGTTGAAATGGTTGGGTTTGGATTTGCTAACCATAAGGTATTTTAGGTATACCTTGATACTGTTGATACGGTTTTCCTGTGGGATTTTGCATCTTCCCAAAATAAGGTTGGTTAGGTTGTGCCTATACTAGACCATAAACATTATAACCCACTTGAATTTGAGGAATTGCCTAAACAAGTGGTTGTGTCTGTAAGTTACCTTGAAAAGGATTGATATATGTGGCTTGAGAAACCCTAGATACCAGTGGAATAGGTTGAGTTAAAGTTGCAGCTTGCAAATGTTGGGTTACATTAACTTGAGCTTGAAAATGTAGAGATATATGTTGATAAATAGGAATCTAAGATGTATGTGGAATAGGTTGAGAGATTAAAGATGAATCCACAACTGTACTAGGTTGTATAGGCATGGTAGGTTGCTAAACATTAACAACCATTCTTGAAGGTGGAGGACTCAAATGAGGTTGAGCACTAACTTCAGGAGATGGAAATATTCTTGCAAAAAGTTCCCCTTGCTAAAAGAGGAGGGTTATACAAAGGAAACTCCCCCCCCCCAAGAGGAGGGTTCTCAATAGGAGGTGGATTGGGCTATTTCAGGTGCCCATACCCATTGACATAAGGAACAACGTGCTTCTGAACTGTAGGTGTAGATGGAGGAGGAAGAGAATATTGTGTAGTGCTCATAAG
The DNA here is from genome assembly GCA_000404065.3 of Pinus taeda. Lineage (NCBI taxonomy): Eukaryota > Viridiplantae > Streptophyta > Pinopsida > Pinales > Pinaceae > Pinus > Pinus taeda. The sequence continues at coordinate 144,519 of APFE030566938.1, read as the reverse complement.
AGAAGTTCCAGATAAGATTCTAGATGTAGATAACATGGGAGAGGTCCATGGACTGGATGCTGTGCTAGAAAATGTACCAAACAAAGATTGGTAACTAGGTGGAATAGACAGGCCACCATTCAAATGTGTCTTTAGTGATGTTACAAACAGGGATGAAGTTGCAACATGGGTTGTCTCAGTCATAGTAGTATATACAGGTTGAGAAACCATAATGGATTTAGTCATGGTTAATTGTACCAAAGTTCGCTACCAAGTGAAACTCAAGGGTGAGTTGAAAGGAAATGAACCAAACAATGAAGGTAGGATGACTCACCTAGAGTTAGTTTTGAGGTTGTACAAGTTTATATTGAGCAATAATGGGAATTTCCTAGAGGCGGAGTGAATAGTATGGGAGAGTGTAAGTTGCTGGGAGAGGGTAATATCAGTTGCAAAGGGAGATAATTTTTCCTTCCAGATGTTTTTCTAGTAGATTTCTGGACGTTTTCCAGTTATGCAACTAGTTGTAAAATTTCTCTTAAATTGATGCATAATAATAAAACCCTCATTTGTTGCACTGATTTTCCCTTTAGAGTTTTTCTAGGGAAAATTGTCCAAAAACAAAATGTTAACTTTTGTGTGTGTTCATGTATTTTTTAGTTCTGCATTTTATATTTCTGCAACATTCTTATTGTGAAGAATTCAATTGTGAATTATTTTCTATTTATTGTTAATAGTTAACAAAAGATAAATAAACTGCATTTAGTTAAGAGAATAATTTCTAGTTAATTGCATTCAAGGAATTTTCACACTCTTCTTACAACCCTAAATCTGATGGGAAAACTAAGATTGTGAATAAATGTTTAGAAGAATATATGCATTACTTTTCATTTGATACATAATGAGTTAAATGGTTTTCCTTGTTAGAATGATGGTACAACACATCCTTCCATACTTCATCAAAAATGTCCCCAATCATGTTACTTTATGGACATCATACTCCATCCATCACATAATCCTTGAAAGGGACTATAAGGGTTCGAGTAGTGGAGGAACACATAGGGAACCAACAAGACATTCTCAAACTATTGAAGGATAACTTGGTTGTCCCACAAAATAAGATGAAACAAAAAACAAATCAACATTGTAGTGGAAGGGAATTTAAAGTGAGGTATTGGGTATTTGTGGGACTACAACTATATAAATGGATGTCCCTCAAGCAACAAAAGAATGACAATAAATTAGAACCCAAGTGTTTGTGCTCCTACAAGGTTTTGTAGAGGATTGGAAGTATGGCTTACAAATTAGATTTGCCTCTATCTTCATATGTAGATCTAGGCTTCCATGTTTCTTGGTTGAAGGAAATCAGTGACAATATCCTAGTCCAAATTTTAGGAGATTAATGAATAAATAAACATCATAGTAGAACCAAAAAGAATCCTAGAAAAAAACATTAAGCTATTGAGAAATCAAGCAATTCTTGAGTACCTCTTGAACTGGAAGAACTTACTAGTCAAAGAGGTGACATGAGAATACGTGTTTTTCATGCAAAAACACCCATACTTAGTTAAGTGTTGAGTACAACACTTGTTTGAAGGAGAGGAGTATGGTAAGCCCCATGTTAACCCAAATTTTTTTATTAAACCCTAGATAATTGAGTTACTTCATTTATATTGTTATGTAGGCAAGAACCTTCCATTGTATCCTTTATCTCCTGTATATATACCAAGGAGACTTAGTCATAAGATAATCAAATCTTGTCTTATTCATTATATTCATTGTAAAGGGATTTTTTCCCCTTGAAATGGACTATAATTAACTGCTTCTTATCATTTTTAAGATTCATGGTTCATAACACATCTAGTTCCAAATGTATAAGTAACAAAATATGGTGTGGCATCCATTTGTTACCATGGTGGCCAATAAGATAAACCAACTTGTGAGAGACATAACTTCTACATATGAACTTTTATGGAGGTGATATTTGTTCCTTGAGTGGGATATTGAGTTGTGGAATATCATCATGATCCCAGGGGATTTTTGACGAACCATATTGTATCACTAACAACAAGGTTATTTCCCCAGTGTAGAATCCCAATTTGACTCTACATCATTTGGTATGGGAGTCACATTTGGTATTTGGGCTTGGCTCTTGAAATTTTGTTAAGTTTTCGCTTTGTATGAAATAAGTTGCAAACATTAGATAAAATAAAACTTTCAACAAATGCATGTTAGGTGACTTATGGAAATTTAACATGTGGAATGCTATGTATATAACAAAAATCAAATGTTATGACATGAATCTCAAGAGAAGCAATGTGAGCAAACCTTCAAATAAAATGCATGTATGCAGAAAATATTAGTTCATTGACCATAAACAAGTTCATAATCAACAACATCATGAAATCATAATAAATTGTACAATCCTACACATGATATACACTCAAATCAATATAGCATTTCATTGATATAAATATAAAGTAAGCACAACATATACCATATGATCACCACAAGATAAATATTGCAATGATTGATGACACATTAACGAATTGCACAATCAGGTTCAAAGAGCTTCAAACATTAAGATGAAATATCCATAGCATCATCATATGAAATTTGTTGTCACTCCCAGAGACAACCTTGGATTACTTATAATACCAGTGCCTGGGCACATCTAATTTTTATGTGTCTTATATGATCCTCAAGAAACTGGAGGTTTCATATGCATATTCTACACATAGTAATTACAAATATACAAATATACACATAACAACATGGGTTGATTCCTTCATCCAAGGATATAATCCATGTATTTCTGGTATCCTTTCACGCATACAACTCATAAGAATAAGGGAAAAACAAGTGGAGGCCAAGCAATCAAGGACTTATAGTTTAATCATATTTTGTAGAATAATGAAAGAAGAGAAGGAGAATACTAACTCATCAAATAGAACTTGAAACATCAAGAGTTATATACTTATCTGAGCTAAAGATAAACAGGTGGATGTACTAAGAGTAAATGCCATGATTTCAAGAAGCACAAATTTAAAGATATAATCTCAGAATTGCACATAGGCATATGTATTAACTAGTTAACACCAATGAATTTGTAAGAATATAAGAGATATTTATGGTAGCTGCAATTTCTTGAAATCAGAGAGGAAGTGAAAACATAATGGGAGTTTAACAAAGTGACACATACTATAATACTCAAACATGGGAATCATCACTGTTTCATTCGTATTAAAAAATATGTAGATCTGGAATCCATACAACTTCAAAAGCACATACAATTTTTTCCTAAAATTTAGAACCTTTTTTCAATGTTTCTTCCTCCCTTTTATAAGGAGAGGGAGGGAAATAAAATTAGTTACATAAATATCTTCACGTGGAAATTTACAATTGTCTATATGAATGGTTGTCTCAGTGTAAATCCTCTAACTATTACAGTATGGAGATTCGTTTCTTGAAAGAAAAATAGAATAACAATACAGTGATCAAAACAAAAAAAACATAATTAATCCATCGCAACTGAAATGATGGTTTCTAGAAATAGCTTCATGCCACTATTCGTTGCTGACCAATGTTTCTAGCGTGTTCCTGCTAAGTCATGGTTAATCCTCTCTTGGACAGTTCTAGGTCACTCTCAGTCTTTAACAGCCTCTGAAACAGCTACCAACTCATACGCCCTTTTAACTTTCCGTTTGATAAAATTGTTGCCTGAACAATTCTGGTATTGTGTTTCATGGAGTACCCAAGAGTCTTTCGAATGTTGTCCTTTTAACATAGAAACACTATGAAACAGGTGAGCCTAATTGCCCTTTAAGCCCTTGTGAAGATAAACCCTTTCTGCTTCTTCTTTCATGTGATCGAGGGCTTGAACCGAGCTCTTAGCCCTTCGAGCACTAAGGCTTTCAATTGTCACAAGGGGGGGCTTTTCCTTTGTTACTTGAAATCCTTTAATAACTCCTTACCTCGCATTGGTCGATATCCTGGACGTGAAAACTTCATGAAATATAGCTTATGGGATATCACATCCAAGGGGGCCTTTTTCTTATCGCAATCGCAATCTCGCATCCAATGATGAATACAATTTACCTTAAGTTTTTTCTCTAGGAAATTGCGATCATTGATATGCAGGATGACATCATATTTTCCACCTGCCACTCTGTGAGTGGTGACATGTCTCACCTAGAAATGGCCCCATAAGACCCCTAAAAACACCAAAAATGAGTGACATATGTCTACCTGCCGCATCAACATCCTTGCTACCACATCACTGATGATGTCGGCTTCCATGTCAACTCCAAGAACTAATCACATTCTACTACATGGCCCCCCTAGAGGAGAGAGAAAAAGGTGTGCTCAGCCCTGTTCTATCGTGCTTTTCCTTTAGATTTGGTTTTCAGCCCTCCCCAACAATTTTTTTGTATATTGCAATATCGAAGATTTTCAACCATTTGGAACAACAACCTCTGCCAATCACCAATCGCCAATGGCACGTGGAGGAGAGAGAAAGTGGCAGACCACTTCTGTTTAGTTCCTCATTTCCTTTGTTAACATTTTTAGCCCTTTCCCAGTGATTTCACATAATATCGCAAAATAGGCCCCCACAAGTTCTTTTAAAGAGTCAACCCTTGGATCTGTCGGTGTGTCGATAATGTAAGATGCAAGATTCACTGTTATCGGGGCCCTTGACCTCCGATTGTGATTTACCCTCCATACTTAGCCATTTTTTTGGTTTGTTGGGCTTTTCCAAGGTAGACCTTCAAAATGTTTTATCTTCTACTTCAGGAGTCCATTTTTGGGCTTCCATATACCATTGGAAATCCCTTTCCGAGCAATACGCAATGGTTAGGATCTGATTTAGCTCTGAAATCTTCTGTGGCCTAGGAAAGTGGCTCTAAACCTCACTTCTCCTAGGAAAATTTTACCATTTGAAACCCACAATGCAGTGAGTGAAAAAATTGGCTCCAACTGGGGACAGTGCCTTGTTGGCAAGGTGTTGAGGATTTGCAAACCAGTAGTCTTTCCTTCCATTGGGCATGGAGTTATTCTCAAACAAAATATAATTTTGTGAAAAGGACCTCTTTAAAAATAAACTGAAAAATTCGAATAACAATTTCAACATACACACCGGATATTTACAATGAGAAAGAGACAAATATCTCTAATTTTGAAAATAAAATTTAGAAACTGACCATTTATATGTATTTCCAGTAGTTCACAATCCAATTTTTCAAGAATGTAAGTGTTGTTTCCCCTTTCTTCTGTAATCTTGAAAGGGCTAAACCATAGTGAATCAAACTTCCCATGTTTGCCTTTGTCTTCTCGCCTTACATCCCATCTGAGAACTAAATATCCTTGCCGAAGAGGTTTTCCCTTAGCCTTCTTGTCAAACTGAGATTTCATCCTTTGTTGGTAGTTTGATAGTTTGCCCCCCACCTTCTCTCTATTCTCACAAAGCACCACCATCTAATTCATTCTTCTAATCAAGGCACTTGGTTCTTCTTCGGCTTCTCGTAACAACTTAGCTACTGACATTGCTAATTGGATAGGGAAAAAACAACCTTGCCATATACTAGCTCAAAGGGTGATTTCCAAGTGGATATTTTGGGTGTGACACGGTTAGCCCATAGAGAAAACTTTAGTTGAGAGTCCTTGTTCCTTTTATTTTCAACGATGGTCTTCTTTAGAACTCTCACCACAGTTTTATTAGAAGACTGAGTCAAGCCATTCCCTTAAGGGTAGTATGTAGTGGAGTGTCCAATAATGATGTTGAATTTGTGGCAAAAGTTGGTGAACTTGGAAGGTTTTAAGACTTATGCATTATCAGTGATGATTTTAAAAGGACACCCAAAATGGGACAATATTTTCTCCTCCATGAATTTTATCACCACTGAATCAGTAGCATTCTTGGCTAGAATAGCCCCTACCCTCTTGGTGAAATAGTCAGTGGATGTTAAAATCCATTTGTGTTGGCCACTAGAAGGTGGGTTTATTTCTCCAGTGAAGTCAGAATCCTACTGTCTAAAAGGATCCTCTACATGCACAGGAATCAGAGGGAGAGGAGAAAATTTTTGTCTTTCAACAAATAGTTGGAATTTTTGGTAGGACCTAGCCTGAGAAGAAACATTTCCAAATAGTGTGGGTCAGTAGAATTTCTTTAAGGATTTTATGCGTTTTTTTCTTCCAACTGTAGTGTCCACCACAGATTCCTCCATGGAAAACCTCAATCACTTCATGGGTTTCTCCCTCAACCACACATAGTAGCAATACCCCAACCAGGTCCTTCCAATAGAGTAGTCCATTCGATATAATGTATTTATGTGCCTGTAATCTCAGTCTCCAGTATTTAGATCTATCTAGTCCTAACGAGAATCTTAGAAATAAGAGGTAATGAACAATGTTCTTATACCTGGGCGATCCCCCATATTTAGAATAGATATTTTGCTCGGACATTTTGATTCCGCTATGTTCATCCTCTGGCTTTCCCACCTCTGTGATCAGTTTTATCCCTAGAGCTTGGCAGTTGGATTTAGATAAGATCTTGGCCAACCCCTAGGCTTTGATAATCTTGGTAGGCTTTATTTCTAGCTCATATTCTTGTATTTTAGTTATCCATTTGCCCATCTTTCCTTCCTTATCTCCCTACACCAGTATATCCTTGACTGTAGCCGTTGGGACAAACATTGTGATTCCTGATTGCAACACATACAAGGGAAATGATTCCAGTTCCTTGACCAGTGCATAAGTCTATTTCTCCAATATATTATACTTCAGCTCAGCATCCCTTAGGACTTGACTGAAAAAGGAAATAGGTTTCTCGTAACCTTCTTTATTTTTGTGTAACAGTACAATAGCAATTGTATGTGGACAAGCGAAAGAAAAGATATAGAAAGGCATTTAATAATTAGGGCTGACTAGCACTGTAGCCTCATCCAAAGATTCTTTGTTTCTAGTGAAAGAATCACGGGGGAAAAAGCTCCACTTAACTTCATTCTCCTTCTTGAGCATGTTTGTGATACCTTTAACTATGTCAGCATAGTTGGGTATGAATCGCCTTATGAAATTTATCCTCCCCAAAAAGGCTTGGACTTCTTTCTTGTTTCTGGAAGAAGGTATAAGGATGATGGCTTTGACTTGTTCTGGATCAATCTTTACTCGTTTTTAGGCCACTATGTGTCCAAGCAACTTTCCCTCACTCAGGGAGAATTGGGATTTCTTTAGATTCAAGGAGAGGCCATATCTTTTTCATTTCTTGAAAGTGAGATTTAAATGGAGAATATGCTCTTCATCAGTCTTAGAGAAGACTATGATGTCACATAAGTAGACTACCACAAATTTATCTTGCTCGCCCACGATAGCTATGTCCATATTTCTCTGAAATGTGGTCCCTATATATATCAACCCAAATGGCATGCGGGCGTACATGAAGGTTCCCCACGAGGTGGTGAAAGCAGTCTTTTCTGGTCTTCAGGGTGGAATACCACTTGGTTATATCCTGAGAATCCATCCATCATGGACATTCTAGCTACACCCACTACCTTCTGCAATATATTATCCATCTCGGGTAGAGGGTAGTTATCTATTAGAGACGCCCTGTTTAAATTTCGAAAGTCGATGCATAAACTTGTTTCTCTACTCTTTTTACAAACAAGGACTAGATTTGCTACCCACTCAGAGTATCTTAGAGGTATTATGATCTTGGCCTGCAGTAGCTTCCTTACCTCGTTTTCAATGGAGGGGAGTAAGAGTGGGTTTATTCTGTCTGAGTTTCTATTTGCATGGCTTTATCCCACCCTTCAAAGGAATTTTATGCTGAATAATATTTGTATCAAATGATTTCAAATCATCATAATACCAAGAAAGTGCATCTTTGTAAGTTTTGAATAGATCTAAATACTGTTGTCTGTATTGCAAGGGGATTCCTTCAGACAACCTGATCATTTGGTGTTCCTCCTCTAATTTGATGTTGCAGTCCTCTACTTGCTCATCCTTCTCTGGGGCCATTTGTTTCGACTCTATGTCGAATTTATTGAAAAGTATTTCAAGTGGAACAAGTCCACGAGGGATGGTGTTCCCTTTTAGTTGCAAATTTTTTTTTTTCCCGAGCCATTGTGTCTTTCCACGAAGTGGCTTATTGTTATGCTTCTTCTTCTTCTTGATTGATGGTGGAGTGGGAAAATTCCCAAACAACTTCTATGAATCTTTTGACATGCTCATCATCTTCGAATACCTACTAGTGTTTAACATTATGAGGTATTGAAGGCCTATGCCTGACTTCTATCTCATATCTAAGGAGTGGATTTTGTGGGGGCCTGAAAGTGCTCACAGCTATCGCAAGAGAGTCATCCATCTTGTTTTCTTCCCTGGGCAAAAACTAGATGTTAAAGGCTAGGAATAAATTATCGATTAAGTCCCACACTTCATTTCGGTACATCCTCAATGTGGGGTGTTTGGCCTGGCATCAATGTCAGATTTTCCTTATGAATAGCTCAGTGTCTCCGTAGACTATAAGGCATTTGACATTCATCTTTTTTTGTTGTTTGCATCCCAAGGATCAATGCTTCGTATTTCACCACATTATTGGTCACTTCAAACTCCATTTTGAATGAGAGGGGTATCAGGCTGCCCTCTAGAGATACCAACAATATTCCAGCTCCATTTCCATCTTTTGAGGTCTCTCCATCGAAGTATAATTTCCATATTTTATTTTCACTTTGTCGCAAGTACTCTGACTGCCCTGTTAGGTGTATTGATGTTTCCTCTAGGAAGGTATCATCCTCTTCTAGGAACAAATAGGAGATGTTGTTATCTTTCGCATGCATTGTGGAGTTCTCTGAGCCTTTAGCTGGGGTCATGGTTTTCACAAACAGGATTCTCTATACAACCTTCTTTACTCACCTCTAAAAGTGGGAATGGTGGCATAAGTCAGATCCATCTTGATAGAGCCACCTACCTTTGAACCCCAAGCTCTGGATAAGAGCATTCCAAAATAAGGAGGTATATCAGCCACCACTATATCCATTACCACACTTTTCATTGGGATCTGAGCCAAGTTTACGACCAGATCCTTTATCATGCCTAATTACTTGACTCTCTTGGAGTCAAAGGAGTATAAATCCTTGTATGGTCTAGCGATTTCCAAGCCCAGCTGTTCCATTACTGGTAATGGCATGATGTTGTGTGAGGATCCTGAGTCTAGCATGCAATTATGCAACAAAAGGTCATGGATCACTAAGGACACATAAAAATGTGTGGTAGAAGGATCCAAATCTTCCACATGCTGCCCAAAAATGGCCATTGGCCTCTCCTCTCAGAGGTTTAAACTATCATGGGCTGGTGTTGAGATAGAGGGATACATAAATTGAGAGATCTAAGCTTTATAAATAGGCTTTGTCAGGAGCTCAGTCAAAGGAACATAATTTTTTACCTTCTCAAGCTCCTTCTAGAGATTGAATGTAGGTTGGACTTTTTTCTGTACCTCCCGGCTCTGTTCCTTCTACCTTGCCACTGGCAACTTTTGGCAGAATAGGTGTCTCTTTTCTTGTCCCTCTGAACTAGTTCTTTCCTCATTAAAGGAGACTTTTATCTTGGAAGGGTCAAGATTCAACTTACCCTTCCCTTTATTCAGTACTGGGGGAACAACTTGGGGAGCATCTTCCTCTTGTTGTTCTAGCTCTCTCTTCCTCTTCTTTGAAGATATTAAATCATCCTTATGTTGTGGTTGTGCTTGCATGCACTCTGCAAACTCTTTTCAAAAATAATCCCTATCTTCCTCATTTGGTGTTTCTTCTCTATCATGGCTAGCCTCTTGGTGAGCCATATTATCGTATTCTTCTTCGGTAAAAGAAGCATACATATTTCCTTGAATCTCTTGTGTATATGATGATTGTTCATTGGGATCATCTTCCAAGTATAATGGATGGGGGATCTGATCAATTTGTTCCTTTTTTTCCCTTGGAAGTATTTGTACTGGAGGCCTTATATATTTAGGGTTATAGCCCCGATTGTTGACTTGAGTGTTTTGTCTAGAAAGGTTTTTGTTCTCAATTTCAAGCTTTCCAACCTTTTGTATTAAACTACTGATGGTTTTTATAACTCGTCCACCTTCAGGTCTGATGATTCTCTATCTTGACCATAGTAGGATGCCTCCTCTTTCCCTCTTTTGGATTCAATAGTTTCTTGCTTTACCCTTGAATTTCTTGCCAAGACCAAATTGGCTTCCACTTCAAGAGCATCGGTCTAAAGTTAGTATAGAGTGAGATAATTCCTCTATCTAAGGGAAAAACCAACATCGGGCTCAAAATCTCCTAGGAAAACCACACGAGTCACAGTTGGAGGAGGCTTTATGTCAGCAGGCAAGTTATTGTATTGCTTATTGAACCTTTTGATAAATTTTGAAGTATCCTCCTTCGGCTTTTTTCTTAGGGAATTAAACTTAGTCAGGATGTACTCAGTACTCCTCTTTTCTCCCCATTTATGGGTGAAAGTGTTTTCCAACTCCTCCCGGGTAGCGATGGAGGCATTGGGTAAGTCTTTGAACCACCTTCTGACTTCTCCCTCAAGCCTTTGTAAAATGTCTCATGACCACATTGAGATGATCCACATCTAGGATGTGAGCAAAAGAACTTAAGGCTTCAATGTGACTCTGAGCCATGTTATCATCTTCTCCATTGAACCTAGGTAGTTGATTTAGGTGGTTCTGGGGCATTGCACTCAGAGGCCAAGGTAAATTAAGAGGTGCATACTTATTTAGCAAAAAGCCTAGAAGAGCCATCTAGATTGGTGGAGGGGGATTAAAATTTGCTTGAGGAATTGGGGTCAAGACCACAGTGGTTGGAGGAGAAGCAGGGTATGTTAGGGCCATAGGAGTAAGTCCTGAGTAGTGAGAAATAGTGGGTTGAGAATTGAAGGTGGAGATGACAAAGGATGACGAGATGGTAGTACATGCGGGGGCAGTTTTCTCTTTCCCGACTTTCTTGGACATTAACCTTTTTTGGATCTGATACAAATGGGGCTTTCTTTTTGGATGTATCTAAGTGAGTATGAGGCCTTTTAAAACCTAGGGTTATGAATGATAATGAGGGGGGTGTGGAGTTTCCAAGGTGATATGAATGCAATCAGAACAAACTTCACTCAACTACACAAAGGGTGTTCAATTTGTCGTATCCCAGGGGAAGAATATTTCAATAATATCCCCGGAAATGGCACCAAAATATGTTGTCACTCTTAGAGATAGCCTTGGATTTCTTACAATACCAGTGCCTGGGAACATCTAAATTTTATGTGTCTTATATGATCCTCAAGAAACTGGAGGCATCATATGCATCTTCATCACATAGTAATTACAAAATATACAAATATATACATAACAACATGGGTTTCTCCCTTCATGGAAGGATATAATCCATGTATTTCTAGTATCCTTTCACATATACAACTCACAAGAATAAGGAAAAAACAAGTGGAGGCCGAGCGATCAAGGACTTACAGTTTAATTAGATTTTGTAGAATAATGAAAGAAGAGAAGGAGAATACTAACCCATCACATAGATCTTGAAACATCAAGATTTATATACTTATCTGAGCTAAAGATAGATAGGTGGATTTAAGAAGAGTGAATGCTATGATTTTAGGAAGTGCACATTTAAAGATATAATCTCAAACTTGCACACATGCATATGTATTAACTAGTTAACACCAATGAATCTGTAAGAATATAAGATATATTTTTGGCAGCTACAATTGCTTGAAATCAGAGAGGAAGTGTGAACATAATGGAAGTTTAACAAAGAGAAAACACACTATAATACTCAAACATGGGAATCACCACTATTTCATTCATATTAAAAAATATGTAAATCTGGAATCCATACAACTTCAGAAGCACATACAATTTTTTCCTAAAATTCAGAACCTTTGTTTAATGTTTCTTCCCACCTTTTATAAGGAGAGGGAGGGAAAGAGAATCAGTTAGAAAAATATCTTCAGGTGGAAATTTACATTTTTCTGTATGAATGACTATCTCATTGTAAATCCTCTAACTATTACAACAGGGAAATTCCTTTCTTGAAATCAAAACATAATAACATTACAGTGATCAAAACAACAAAATGAAATTAATCCATTGCAACTAAAATAATGGTTTCTGGAAATATCTTCATGCCACTCTTCTTTGCTGGCCATTGATCTTACCGTGTTCTTTCTAAGTCATGGTTAATCCTCTCTCGATCGGTTCCGGGTCACTCTCAGTCTTTAATAGCCTTTGAAACAGCTACCAACTCATACACCCTTTTCACTTTCTGTTAGATAAAATTGGTGCCATGAAAAGTCTGGTGTCGTGTTTCATGGAGTACACAGGATTCTTTAAAATGACAACGTTTTAACATAGGAACAATGTGAAACAAGTGAGCCCAACTGCCCTTTAAGCCCTTGTGAATACATCCCCTTTCTGCTTCTTCTTTCATGTGATCGAGGGCTTGAACCGAGCACTTAGCCCTTCGAGAGCTAAGCATTTCAATTGTCGTGAGGGGGGACTTTTCCTCTGTTACATGAAATTCCTTTAATAACCCCTTACCCTGCATCGATCAATATCCCTGACATGAAAACTTCATGAAATATAGGCTATGGGATATTGCATCCAAGGGGCCTTTTTCTTATTGCAATCATAATCCTGCATCCGGTGCTGAATACACTTTCCCTTAAGTTTTTTCACTAGGAAGTTTTGATCGTCAATATGCGGGCTGACGTCATCTTTTCCACATTTCACCCTATGAGTGGTGACATGTGTCACCCGAAAATGGCCCCATAGGCCCCTGTAAATGCTGAAACCATGTGACACATGTTCACCTGCCGGGTTAGCATCCATACTACCACATCACTGATGACATCAGTTGCCATGTCAGCTCTGAGAAATATCACATGCTACCATGTGGCCCCCTTAGAGGAGAGAGAAAAAGGCATGCCCAACCCTATTTTGTCGTGCTTTTCCTTTGTATTTGGTTTTCGACCCTTCCCAACGATTTTGCTCTATATCACAATATCAGTGATTTTCAACCATTTGCAACAGTAACCTTCATTGGTCACTGATCGTCGATGCCACATGGAGGAGATAGAAAGGGGCACACCACTCCTGTTTAGTTCCTCATTTCTTTTGTTAACCTTTGCAACCCTTTCCTAGTGATTTCACATAATATCACTAGATCGGCCCCCGTAAGGTCTTTTAAGTTTACAACCCGTTAATCCACTGATATGCTGTTGGGAACGAGTCCCCTAGGGTCAATTTTGGGGTTAAAAACCCATGTTTTGGGCTAGAAAGCCTGAATTTTATATAAATAAATGTAAAGTATCTGCATTTTGTGACCAAAAAGCCTAAAGATATCAAGAGTTAAAAAGGGTTTTCGCCCTTAGTTTAGATAGGTTGTGTTGTCTTAATGAGATCTGCCCTTGGTCCACGGACCATGGGATTGTATAAAAGGAGGTCTTAGAGGAGTTTAAGTCAAGGAAAGAAAAGTAGAGTTGATGAAGATAGAGTCATTGATGAGTCTTTAAGGAGCTAAGAGCAAGAGTCTTAGCATATGAAGAAGGCTCTGTAGCTGAGTGTGTAGAGGCCTAGGGTTGAATTCTGTAGCTAAGTGCGCAAACCCCTGTAGCTGTGTGCACAAGGTAGTCAGAGTCTGTACTGAAAATCTAGATCATCAATAAAGAAGAGTATTATGAAATTACTGTGTATTTTACTTCTGTCAATTGCATGCCATTATGTTATGTTAAACACTGGGTTTATGTTTTGCTTCTAAATTGATGGAAAAATCTATATGTTTTCCTCTGTTATATGAACATAAGTAGAGATATATGTTTACACAAAGATAATCTAAATTGCATGATAGAATTGGCGAGCACTTAAAGTTATTCGTAGAAATATACAACAAGGTAGTTACAAAGGCGCGTAAGTGCCAAGATCGCTTGTTAGGGTTACGCGAAGGACGATCACAAACCTTTGTGGAGGTTCTGAAATACTAATAGAGAAGTACATTGATAAGCCCTAAAGGCTTATCGATCTACGTGAAAGCAGAGTTAAGGTATAAAACCGACATCACAACCATCTCAAGGTGCGGAAACATGGCTCCTGCATCCCCCCATACTGCTTCAAGTGAGACTTTAGTCTACACTTTACGGATTGATGCCAAAAGGGTCAGTAGTGTAGGGATTTTCTTGGCTGACTAACGCTGAACCTAAGTCAAGGCCCATCAAGCCAACATATGCCAAGATGCGGGATTGCGGGGTCTATGGGATGTGGGATGCGGTATTGTGCCACGTGGAGGAGAGAGGAGGGGGGTGGCCTGTGCCTATTTTGTTAAGAATTTCCTTTTTTAACCTTTTCGGCCCTCCCTTGACGATTTCACCTTATATCGCAAAATAAACCCTCGCAAGTTCTTTTAGTGTCAGCCCCTTGATCTGCCAGTGTGTCGATAATGTGGGATACAAGATTCACTGCACTCAGGGCCCCTGACCTCCAATTACGATTGACCCTCCATACTTAATCATTTTCTTGGTTTGTTGGGCTTTTCCAAGGTAGACCTTCAAAATTTTCTATCTTCAAGGGTCCATTTTTGGACTTCCATATACCATTGGAAATCCCTTTCTGAGCACTATGAAATGGGGAGGGTATGATTTAGCTATGAGATCTTATGTGGTATGGGAAAGTGACTCCTAAATTCAATTCTCTTGGGAAACTTTGACCATTTGGAACTAACAATTCAGTGAGTGAAAAAAAAATTCATCAATGAAGCGTAGAGTCACCACTTGAATTCATAAAAGGTCTATTAGGTCTCAAACAATATGCCCAAGTTTAGTCCAAAACTAAAGGGTTCCATTACATCTAGGTATGAGGATTTATTTATAGATGATAAGGTGACCTTTCACCTTATGTGACCTTTCATCTACCCTCGTGTCTCCTTAGCTTCCCTACGACCTTTTATATTCCACATGAATCTTTCTACTCTACATTCTAATCTACTATTGATAAAAATACAAATTACATAAAATATTAAACAAAATAAACATTTTCAATCAACTAATCTAGTAACAGAGATATATGGAACATTGATCTATAACTCTTAAACCAAATATGCACACCATAGATTGTATTATCCTATGAGACTCGTAATATTGTGTCGTAACTCACCCCCATGTCTCTATAGGCACTCTATCACATCTACTATCAGGGTTGGATTCTTGGCTCAAAAACATACCAAGAAATCACTTCCTCTGTAACTTCCAAGTCATCCCTTGCAACAACTTTTTTGATGGGATCTAAGAATGCATGAATCTCTTTCTTGAATTCCTCCTTTGTTCTTGTTTCCCCGAATGTGCCAATGGAAGGAACCTTGTGCAAATCGATAAGAGATTCTATCAAGCCATGCAAGTGCCCATATGATTCCTTTACCTTATCTAGATCCTTGGCCAACTTGTCATGTGACTACATCTTGACATCCAAAATATATATATATATATATATAATATATATATATAATATATATATATATATATATATCATTTTCTATTGTTATCTAGTCTTTCCTTGGAAGTTCCTCAGGTGAATTAGGATACTGGTTAGAGAATTTATGTATGCGTTTAATCGTTGTAGTAGCTACTTGGATCATCAATCCCCCTTCTTTCAAATATCTTTGCATGTTTGGGAATGGATCCATGACTTGATGTAAATTCATCATTTCATCATAAACCAAGTTCATTTCCTCTTCTAGTACCTATATTTTATCTAGAATATATTCATGTAAGCCTTTGCTTTGGGAGTGGGAGGTAAGCAAATCTTGGTTCTCACTCTATAATTGTACAACATTTTGTTCAGAGGTAGTTAGCTTTTCCTTCAAATCTACATTTTCCTTGTTCAATTGATTGATATTCAACTTTGTAGTGATTACAAATGAATTTCCAAAATATGTTATCATTTCATGGTCCATAGTCTTGTTCATAACAATTTCCATTTCTGTTACCACTAATATAGGTTTTTTAGGTTCTTAGAAAAACACCTACATCTTTCTTGCATAATTTTACATTGGAATTGATCAAAGGTGATCCTAGAGATGTCCAATACTTCTTCTTCTTCCTCCTTTGGAATTCCCAATTCCTGTGGCGGTAAATGTCCACTGGTGATGGGAGTGGATGGCGGAATGTTCAAGGTAGGAAATTCCAACTGCATCTCTAAACCCTTTGACTTATGATCACTGTAGATTTCCATAGGTGTTTTGTTTTGACACCCTTTTTCCTCCATTTTCCTCTTTTCATCATTGCTATAAACTCAATAAAAGACGTAAATCATATATTTTGATAAGGTAAAAACTCTTATATGTCTTATTTTGCATATTTGTTAATGTGCCTTATTGTTATGTTAAAGATTGCATTAGCTACAAGATTAACATGATTCTGCAACTATTTTATAAATCTTCAGCGACATCCATGGTTTGCAAGGTTTTGGTGTGCCAATGAAGCAAATAAGCACATAGGTATTTGAGGATCGATCCCCTCATAGATCTCCTCCTATTCGCTTGAGCCAATTCACTAAAGAAATCACACAGTGGCATAGTTAAAGGCATGGGTCAAACACGTAGCATAGAAGTACGAATGCATCATGTTTCTTCGATTTGGTTTCCAAATAGCAAATCAACGAGATAACACTTTTTCTGTGTAGTTTCAAATTTGAATAAGGATTGATTAACAGACCTGGAGGCATAGAAGTCTCAAGCTATTGAGCAAACATTTTATATATAAGTATGTATCCTCTGTAAAGGATTAAGAGGAAGTAATAGTTAATTTCTGAAGAATTGTGAAATAGACCTTTGTTCTCGTATTGAATTAAAGTAACCTTTCTATGATTTGATGCATATGTGAGTGTGATTTACACCTAGTAGATGTGGAGGGTCCCTGCAGACAATTGATGTTTTAGTTTATTTCATTTCATCGCTTTTTGTTGTTTTCACTTAAATGCTTTTTATTATCACATTATCATTGCATTCTAGTTTAGTTTCCTTACTTCATTGTTTTCATCATTTCATTATAACTCATTTATTTCATTTATCATTTTGTTATTTCATTTGTGCTTACAGTCGTTTAATGGTTTAGTTCTTAATTGTTTTTCGCTTAATTATAGTCAATATTTTTATTCTTTTAGAATTATAACTTGTATCTACTTTGTAGTCAGTAATTAGAAGATTACTTTCATGCTCTTTAGAATCATAATTTGTATATATTTTATAGAAAATATTTTGAAGGATCGTTAGAATAAAAATTTCAATACTTTGTTTTATAGCAGCAAGGTGTTTAGATAGGTTCATAATTTTAGGATGAATAACATAAGATATTTTAGGATGATACTAAATATATATGACTTTATATATTAATCTAATAGTAGCTTAACTTCCACTTATTAATTTGTAGAAATCTAACTCTAATCGAATAGGAATCTAGATAACAATGAAAATCCGAAAACAAACATAACCATCATCTTACAAAGTAAAGGAAAGGCTTCTAGCATATATAGTGCATTTGCACTTAATAAGTTTACTAACTATGGTCGATAATTTATGCTGGAAATTTAAGAACATTAAATTTACCAAAAATTTTGGCGTCGTTTTCGGGGAAGCATAAATAGAAGCCTTAAAAAAAATCAAATAAAAACATGATATGCACAGGGAAAGAGGCTCTAGAGGTAGGTTTGTAGGTCAAGGAAGAAGTTTAATTCCTACATTATCACTCACTCCATCACGACCTCGTAGTGCCACACCACCCACGCAAACTCGAATTCCATCCATAGTAGGCCAATATAGACTTCCTGAGGTCTTAAGATTTGAAATACAATCTAAAGGTTCACTAACTTCATCAACAGAAGTTGTAATAGAAGTAGATCCTACATCTCCAACAACTGCAATAATTTTCCTATCCTCAATTGGAGAACAACTTCTATCTCAAGAGTTGGAAGTTCCTACCAAAGAAGAGGAAGAAGAAACCTGTTTCCAACCATTGATAGAAGAAATAGAAGAAAAGCTAGATAATCCTGTTGTAGAACCGAATATTCATTTTAAGGAATATGTCATGGCTGAAGAGGGAGAAGGAGAAGTACACAATGTCAAGGGTGAACAACATAGGATTGGAGGAGGAGGAGGAGGAAATAGAGGAGGTGGTAGAGGTAGAGGAAGAGGATATCCATAACCTTTTGGATTCCTTATCCTTTATGAGGATACAACATTAATAATGAAAAACATATCACCTTCTATCCTCCTCAATTTTGATAGAATAAGAAGTGAAGATCATATGATTATCTGCATGATTCTCAAAAACTAAAATTATTCCCTGCCATCTTAAATGATTCAACATTAAAACGGTTTATGAATTTAGGAACAAATTCTATAAGTACATGGGCACAAATGAAAGATGCATCCTTGGAGAAATACAAGGATTATTGTATGCCTTATAGAATTAAAGATGTATTCTTCAAAATGGTACAAAAAGACGATGAAAATTTTGAAGACTTTGTCGAAATATTTGTTTATAATATCAAAAGGACAAAAATGAATAATCTGGATGAGGAAACTTTGAAAGCTCTCTTACTTAAATCCATTAAAGATGAGTGGATTAATCTTCTCAATCTAATGGGAAAATGAGATATTTGTCAGTTACCATTTGCAAATATTTGTGATCTATGTGTACATAATTCAAGAGGTAAAACAAGAATAGGGAAAAGTTCAAGGGATCCTCTTTTATCAAGATTAAACAAATTTGCAGTTGGGACAGTAAGTAGGGCAGAAATACGTAGTTTTCTTGATCATTTTAAAATAGATATTTTAGGGAGTCTCAGTGAGCAAATTGACACCCTTAAAATACAAAACAACCAGAAAGCCGAAAATGCTACATTATCCATCTTTTGTCCTAGGTGTAGAAAGAAACATGCTCTAAGCGAATGTCCTTTAGATTTAAAAAGCATAGAAACCTGTGTTATATGTGCAGAAAACCACAATACAAAAGAATGACCCTATATACTAGGTCTTAAGCTTGTGTTTAGTGAAGAAGGAATGCCAAATAAGGTAGACCCTCTTTACTTTATTGCCAAAAGACCATGGCAAAATCCTCAAACGAATCAAACCCAATGTTTTAATCCTCAACAATTTGCACAATATTCACAAAATAATTGGAATCCACCTATGCGACGGTAGCCTTGGGATCAACCACAATCTTGGAATCAAGGATGGAAAAATCCTTATGGAAGATATTCTCAATATCAACAATATCTTCCACCTTATCCAAATTTTCCACCACAATAATTCCCTGAAACTAACTAGTTACGTCAAGCTCAAGCTCAAAATGCAAATCCACAACTTTCTTTTCCATTTTCACAAAGACCAAATCAATTACCCATTCAACCTCTCCTAAATCCAAACAGTAAAACATCACAATTTGTTTACTACCTAGAAGGATAGAATCCTCAAACTTATATGATAACTCCCTTAGATTTGAATAATGTTCAATTAAGGTTTGGTAGAGTATTAGAAAGAAAGAAACCATCTGTTGTTATTCAGGAAACATAAAAGAATTCTCAAAAAGATAATAATAACTCTGAAGAAGAGATTTCCCTTCCTCATAAAGGAAATATTGAAATAGAAAAAATTCCTACACATTCTAATAATACTCCTATTATAGAACAATCTTCAGTATCTATCTCAAGACCACCTTTCCCTGAAAGGTTGAAAATCGATAAAGAAGTAGAAAAACATATTATATTTCCTGATTATGATATGTTAGATGAATTAAAAAATGTTTGTATAAAAATTCCTTTATTACAAGAAATAATAGAAATACTGATTTTTGCAAAAGAAATTAAGGAATTGAGTACTTAAGGATGAGGAAGAAAAAGAAAAGAAAAAAAAAGAATTCACTAGTCGGGAGAATTGCAGATATCATGATGGGGAAGACAAAAATTCAAAAATATTTAGATCTAGGGAGCCCCATTGTGAAAACACACATCAATGGAACACACATTGATTGATATAGGAGCATCCATAAAAATAATGAGCAAACAAACTATGGATAAATTGAATCTTCCTAATCTTCAATACACACCAAAATTGTTACAATTGCAGATAGGTCTGTAATTAAAATTGATGGTGTGTTAGAAGATATATATGTATCCTTAGATTCTTGAGAATATCCCGTTGATTTCATGATTCTAACACCCAAGAATAATTTAGGAGGACATCCATTAATTTTAGGAAGGCCATTACAACCAATGCTTTTATCAGTTTTAGATCAGGAGACATGTTTATCTCTAATGGAATCTCGACAACGAAATTTACATTGTACGCACCTACAAAAACAATGATAGAAGTAGAAAATGAAGAATAGATAGATGATGATAATGATATACAACCAGTTTTCACTATTGTTGTTGGGCGTGGGATCCCCCAAGGGATGTTTTGGGGCTTAAAGCCCAAATTTTGACTAAATCCGATGTAAAGACTCCATGTTTTGTGGCCACATAGCGTGAAGATTGTAAATGAGTCATAGGGTTGTCCACCCTCATTTTTGTAATGTAATGTCAGCTTTAGAGAATTACCCTGGTTCGCAAACCATGGGATTGTATAAATAGAGCAAGGCTCTAAGTTGTAAATAGGGGAATGATAGTCAAGAATGAAGGATGAAGAATTGAGTCTTATGTAAGTGTCGAGTCGAGTCTTTGGGTCGTAGAGTAGGAGAATGCTCTGCAGTTGAATGCGTAGAGGCCTAGTAGTCTGTAGCTGAGTGCGTGTACCCCTGCAACTCAGTGTGTAGGGCAAGTCGAGTCTGTAACCTTTGGAGAAGTAATAAAGAGAATTTTTACATCATTTATGTGTATCTTTTTCCTGTTTTGTGCATTAAATGTATCATATATAAATTGCATTCCTATTTTTTATATGATGCGCGAACTTATATGAATGTGTCGATAAAGAGTATAAGATAAAGTATTTATTTACGTGAAGATAACTAATTGTTATAAGAAGATTAGTAAGATACACGATGTAACTTGGGGAAGTAGTGTAAATCACTACTAGGGTAGAACAAAATCACCTTAGCCCCTGGTTAGGGCTACGCAAAGGTGATTATAAAAGATCACGAAGGTCTCGCAGGTCAGGATAGTGCATCAAGGTATTCATAGTTGTACTAAACCGTCCCCTCAAACATATTAAGGGTGTAGAAACTTAGCTCTAGCATCCCCCCATACCGCTTCAGGTGAGACCTCAGTCTGCACTCTATGAGCTGTTAACGAAAAGGCTAGTAGTGTAGGGATTTGTTTGGCTAATTAACTTCGAACCTGGGTCAAGCCCCATCAAGCCAACAAATGGTTCTATTGTTGGGACTGGAATCTACATAGAGATGTTTGATGTTGTATCATTAGAATCCAACTAAGAAGGAAATTGAAGGTTGGTTGGATAGAAGCATTCACGAGTTCATGGCGCAAGAAAATAGGAATCTGCGACTGACAAAAGAAGAGTGGTTAGATTGCTACCTGTACACAGAGATCCATGAAATCTTTCTCACATATTTCCCTACTGAGTTGTACGAGTGGATTTTGAAGCTAGAAAATAGCCAAGGAAGGTGAAAACTCGACAATCCTATTTTGTGGACCCCGGAGTTGGTGCGCAAATTGGAATCATTGGAGGATAAGATCACGTGCACTGTTGATCACTGGCTCAATCAGATTATAGGAGGATTCATTACTAAGTTCACGGTTGATACTTAAGTCAACGATAGTGAGGTGGAGTGACACTTTCTCAAAGGACCATGAGGTAAGTACGTAAAGTCTCTAAAAAATTGGATTAAATTGCTATTGTGTGAAAAGGGGGTTATGCAATTACCTTGATGTCCAGAGCTATGTGAAGTGGAAAAACCTACAGAAACGAGGGAAGTAAGGGACCAGAGAATAACCCTTTGATTTCACCTCCACGAGGGAACGTGGAAGAGCTCACGAAGGTCTCGTAAGTCAGGACAACGCATGAAGTGACATGTTCGAAGGTATTCACAGTTGGACTAAACTGACTCCTCAGACATCTCAAGGGTGTGGAAACTTGGTTCCAACATCCCCCCATACTACTTTGGGTGAGACCTCAGTCCACGCTTCACGGGTTGTTGGCGAAAGGGCCAGTAGTTTAGGGATTTGTTTGGCTAATTAACTCCGAACTTGGGTCAGGCCCCCTCAAGCCAAGAATTGCACAAATAAATGAAGAGGATCAAAGTTTAAATTCAATAGAAAATAATGAACCCTCTTTATATTGTGACAACAGTCAAAATTTTCAAGAAAAATGTAATATTTAATATCTATCATCTAGACAAATGTCTTTACATTCTATGGAAAATTTGGAAACTCTTCAATAGAATTTTTTCTAGGAAAAATATTGAACATCACTGAAAACCTGGAAGAATTACAGAAAAAGAAACTAGTAGAAATATTACAAAAACGTTCTTCAACATATGCATGGGAATACACTGATATGAAGGGAATTGATCCTAAAACCTGCATGCATCATATTTTTATTGAAGAAAATGCTAGACTAGTTCGACAACCAAAAAGAAGAATGAATCCAAACTTAAAAGAAATTGTTAAAGAGGAATTGCAGAAACTGTTAAATGTAGATTTTATTTATCCAATATTAGAGAGCCAATGGGTTTCACCTCTAGTATTTGTTCCTAAGAAAAATGGAAAATGGAAAGTATGCATTGATTATAGGGAATTGAATAAAGAAACTTTGAAAGATCACTTTCCACTTCCTTTCATAGATCAAGTCTTAGATACATTAGCAGGAAAAAATATTTCTCATTTTTGGATGGTTTTAGTGGGTATAATAAAATTTAGGTAGCACCTTAAGATCAAGACAAAACCACATTCACCTGCCCATGGGGGACTTATGCTTACCGAGTACCTGCTTTTAGATTATGCAATGCCCGAAAAACATTCCTAAGAGTAGTACTATGAATTTTCTGTCATCTTATTCATGATTGTGTGGAAGTGTATATGGATGATTTTACAGTTTATGGAAATTATTTTGAAGAAGCACTTGAAAATTTAGAAAAAGTTCTCATAATATGCAAAGAAGCAAATCTTTCATTAAGTCATGAAAAATGTTTTATGATGTTTAATGAAGGAATTGTTTTAGGTCACCATATTTCAAGAAATGGAATTAAGGTAGACTCATCTAAGGTAGAAATTATTTCCAAATTATCAATCCCAAGTTGTCAACAAGATGTTAGGAGTTTTCTTGGTTTTACTAGATATTATAGAAGATTCATAGAAAAGTTCACAAATATTTCGTCTCCACTCTTCAAATTACTCACCAAAGACTGTGAATTCAGTTGGAACTCTAGTTGTCAAAAGGCTTTTGAAACTTTGAAAAAGAAGATCTCTGGAGCACCCATCTTAAAAGGACCTAATTGGAAATTTCCTTTTCATAGATCAACTGATGCTTCAGACACAACCCTAAGAGTTGTGTTAGGACAAAAATACCTCACTCCTTATGCCATTTATTATACTTGTAAAAATTTAACTCCTGTAAATCTAAATTATATTGTAACTAAAAATGATTTTTTAGCTGTCATTCATGCCATTAATAAATTTAGACATTACATCACTGGATATGAAAATTTAGTTCACACAGACCATTCTACCATTAGATATTTAATGAATAAACCAGTTACTAATGGTAGAGTAACAAGATAGCTATTAATGTTACAAGAATTCAATATCACCATTCTGGACCGACCTGGATAATAAAACTCAATTAATGACATTTTATCTAGAATTCAAAATGATAATAATGATACACTTGTAGCGGATAAGTTTCCTGATGAATATCTTTTTACAATATCTACTAAATCACCTTGGTTTGTAGATATTGCCAATTATTTAGTTATAGGGAAGTTATCTTCCAATTTTTTTCCTAGAGAAAAGAGAAGAATAATCCAAACAAGTGCATCTTATTCATGGATAAATGAAGAATTATACAAGACAAGACCAGATCTCATCATCCGAAGGCGTGTAAGAGAATATGAAATACCTGAGATACTTAAAGCATGCCATGATGAGCCATGTGGGGGTCAGTTTCCTGACGAAATAACTTCTTATAATGTCCTTCTCTTAGGATATTAGTGGCCTTCCCTTTTTAAGGATGCCAAGGAATATGTTAAGAGGTGTAATAGCTCTCAAATAATGCGGAAACTTGTTCCTTCAAACGAAATGCTACTACAATCTTAGGAACTCATTGAACCCTTCAAAAAATGGGCTTTGGATTTTGTTGGACCAATTAATCCATCTTCAAAACAATAAAAAATATTTTCTTATATGCACTGATTATGTTACTAAATGGGTAGAAGCTAAAAAGCTTTCTTTTGCTATTGAAAATGATATAGTTCTATTTTTTAGGACATTTTTACTAGTTTTGGTTTCCCAAGAGAAATTGTAACAGATCAAGGAAAACAATTTACATCTAGAGTAGTGCAAAAGATAGTGGAAGAATATAAAATCAAGCATTAGAAATCTACTCCATACCATCCACAAGCAAATGGACAAGTAGAGTCTACCAACAAAGTGATTGAAGCAATCCTCACCAAGAAAGTTCACTTGCACAGAAAGGACTCGGTAGAAAAGCTTCTAGATTCTTTATGGGCCTACCATACCACATGGAGAAACACTACAAGACATACTCCTTATGAACTTGTTTATGGGAAACAAGTCCTATTTCTAATTGAGTTCTAGATTCAAACCTATAAGACTACAGTCAAGTTGGGACTTGACTTATCAAAAGCACAAAAGAAAGCATGGGACAACACAATGGTCTTGATGAAATAAGGCAAGATGATATCTAAAATACTAGTTTATTCCAACAAAAGAGATCCAGGTGGCATGGTAAATACATCAAAGAAAGAAAATTTCAGCCAAGAGACTTGGCATTACTCTTTGATTCAAAACACAAAAATTTCGAAGGAAAGTTTCAAACTCACTAGCTTGGGCCTTATGAGATAAAAAATGTTTTTGATAATGGAGCAGTCAAAATTAGGACTATTGATGAAGAAAAAGTTCCTCTCTTAGTGAATGGACATCAACTCAGGATTTATCATAAGCCAATGACAAAGGAGGAATTTGTAAAGATTTTCTAGGAAAACTTTGATTTGAAGTTGGTCAAGAATAATTCTTATTCTTCTATACCTTAAAATTTTATTTTTCATTATATATAAAAATATAGAATAAATAAATAAATAAATATGTATAAACATGAAAACCAACAATTGTTGGCATGTTTATACAAAAAATTTCAAGGTGAAAACCAAGAATTGTTGGCATCTAAAATATTCTTTGTATCCCATTTTCTAGAATTCCATCTTTTTTTATCCCTTTCTTTTAAAAAATAATAAATAGCTACGGAATTATTGATTTTCTACATCTCTTATGACGTTTAGCAACCAATTTGATATAAATTTCTGATGATAGAATTAAAGGAATGATTGACTTCCTCCACTGCAAAGTACCTAAAGACAACATAAAAAGAAACCAAAGATTAGCAAGAAAATAATTCAAAGGTATGCACTTCTTTAATTAATAATAGGGATCAAAACATTACATATATGAATTATAAGCCATAATACTACCAAAAAAATCAAAATGATTATTGCAAAGAGTTGATCGTGTCGTTAAATGTGCATAGCCTGCCATTCACTCCCAATCATCATAACTCATATTCTGATCCATTGAACTGGCCGCCAAAATCATAAACATGAATGATCTTAACGATTATATTATGCCTCATTACCTTATACTCTCACTACCTACGCTCTCATTATTCCATCACTCACACTCTTTGACTTTCCGTTCTGAAAGCCCTACCAAGCCATCCTACCCTATGAAACAAAATTATTTTTGAAGCGAAGCTTCTTAGCCATGGAAGTGATTGTCAAAATAGAGTCATCAAGGAAGAAATTTTTGGAGGGGTATCCACAGACAAAATAATTGTTGCAAAAGGTGCAATGGCTAGAATTTGTAGAGAAATTCGATGGCTTCCATAATGAAGTGACCAAATCCTTCGCCAAGGCTTTTGACGGAGTCAAAGTGGAGATAGGAGACATCAAATTCATAGTGACAGAGTCGTTTATAGCTGAAGCCACTGGAATGCAGCAGATTGGAGAGAATTGGTTCAAGAATAGAGGTATTGAAAAAGAAGACTGGAAGGTTTTCTTGAAGAAACTAAGCGTGGACACCACCATTTTCAAGAAGGGTATCCCAAGCATGAAATTAAAAATTAAGTGGAGGAACCTACTTCTAATAATCCAAAAATTTGTTACCCGCAAAGGAAGGTTTGGATGTATGTTTTTCTATCATATTTGACTGCTAATGAATTTTCTTGAAGAAAATGAGATAAATATTCCATATTTCTTATTGAATAGTCTTAGAAAGATGTGAGGGAATGTTCATAGGAGAATTTAGTTCATAGATATTACAATGTATCACTATGGTCTAGTCAAAATACTTGTTGAATCTCATCTCCAAAACATAGGTGATAATTGGGAAAGATTTTTAGTAAGAAATCACTTTCAGGAAGAAACTCATGGGCAACCAAATAACAATAGGCCTAAGAGGGGAAGGGAAAGAAAAATTGATAGGACACAAGAACAAGAACCACAATAGCCACAGAAACTATCAGAGGATGACATCCCTCTTGCAAAAGTTTTTGAGAAAACAAACAAAATAAATGTTAGAAGAAAGAAAGCCAGTAAAGAGGTAGAGATTTCATCGAAAACAGAGAAGCCTAAACTAGCAAGGAAGAAAACTCAAAAGATCCCTATCATAGGTCTAAGAAGGAGTACTAGACTCAACTCAGCAAAAGGATTACCCTCAAAGAGCATAGAGCATGTCAATGTAGAAACAAAAGAAAAATCAAAGGTAGAAGAAGATTCAGGAATTTCTCCAAGAACATCACCAAGGGTTTCATCACCAACTGTCACCTACCCTCCTTAGATTCCAAAATGAAGAATGCCAGAAATTGATTCGGTGCAGCAAGAGATCGATGATTATATTGAATCCCTAGAGAAAATTGACGCAACAAGAACATCAATTCCAATTCAATTCCAATAGCTTACATTCATTTAATGGTTTAGTTATTCAACATTTTTCACTTAGTTATAGTCAGTGTTTTTATGGTTTTAGAATTAGAACTTGTATCTACTCTATAGTTAGTAATTAGAAGATTACTTTCATGCTCTTTAGAATCATAATTTGTATATATTTTATAGACAAGCTTTTGAAGGATCATTAGAATAATTTGAATTTCAATACTCTGTTTTATAGCAGTAAGGTGTTTAGATAGGTTCATAATTCTAGGATGAATAACATAAGATATTTTAGGATGATACTCAATATAGATATGACCTGGTAGATTAATCTAACAATAGCTTAACTTCCACTTATTAATTTGTATAAATCTAACTCTAATCTAATAGGAATCTAGATAACAATGAAAATCCAAAAACAAACATATCCATCATCTTAACAACTAAAGAAAAGGCTTCTAGCATATATAGTGCACCTTCACTTCATAAGTTTACCAACTTTGGTCGATAATTTATGCTTGTAATTTAAGAACATTAAATTGACCAATCAATCACTTTTTGCTTTGTTCTCTTCTTATCTGAGTAGATCTTGCTTAATTTGTTTTGCCATGGATTATTTTTTTTGTTTGGGTTCCTCTTCCTCTTTCTGTTTCATTTCTTCTTCTTCTTTCCTTCTTTCTTCTTCTTTATTTCTTCCCCTTACTTCTTATTTGCTGCTTCTTTTTTCTTCTTCTCCTCTTCCTGCTTCCTTAGGTTTTCCTCCTTTTTTTGTCTAGCCTCTTCTTCCCACTTCTTCCTTTGATTCTCCTCTACTTGATCGACCTTTTGTTTCTTTTTCCTTTCTTTATTGGTTCTCCTCCCCTTCTTTCTCTTAATAATGGTTTCCCTAGATTCAAGAATCATGCTCTCTTGGGTATCATTATTTGATTGTTCTCCCTTCTTTTCTAGTTGCACATTCAATCCTACTGCCCCAGAAGAATTATAATTTTTTTTTTATGTATTTTCTTCTGCACCATCAATAGGGCGAGCATAGGCCCAGCCAAATCCAATTGACTTTCAATGTGTTGATGCAATACCCCTTAGGCCATATCTACAAATTGTCAACTCAACAAAATGAAATGGATTCATATCTTCAGCCTCCTTAAACTTTTGGATGGTATATGCTCTAATGTCAAAAGGGAATACATGCCATGGTCCTTTCTTACTTCTTACTAATGTCTTTCACAACTCAGTAGTTAATTGGTAAGAAACCTCCTATAAAATCACTTTGTTTGTCACCAACATATAGAGAGCATGAGAAGGTTTGTAGGCGTAAAATGCCCTTATATAAGTTTCTTTTCTAATTGGGAACCAATTTGAAATATCATGAAGGAAGATCTCAGCCCTTTCAAACATGCATGGAGGCTTGTCTCCAAAGAGAGAACTATATAAAGGAGAAATGAAAGATTATGTAATCCTTTTGTACATGCTCTTATAAACTTTTCTCCAAAAAAATTTGTAGTGAATATGCATAGATTCCTACTCTTCTGGGGTCCCAAAAAGCGGGTTTTGTTGCCTTTTCAATTTGATAGGAATTATCACCATAGAGGGTAATATTTGGTGGACTATCCACAACCCCTTCAATACTGCTATCAACTCTACTAGAACCCTTGATCTTGGGAAACACCATCTATCTAGAAGAATATGAGATATTGATGCAATCTAAGTCGATGATATATGACATCTAAAAAATGTTGATCAATGACATGAAAGTTAGCACTATAATAATAATCACTAATTTAATTAGGAAAAGTACAAATGCCAAGGTGAGGTCTCTAGTTATCCAAATTTGGGAGATTGGATTTGGTAGAAAGGGGCTTTATGTAAGTTGTATTTATAACTGGAAAAATAGGTCGCTATTAGGAAGGATAGGGTAGGTCGCATATCATATTTGTAGATAGGTCACATCGTATGTCACTCAAGTTCACAATTGTGATTTGTGACCTGGGGACCCAAACAGAAAAACTAGCTTGTAGACATGGTTGTATTTTCAATTGTTAGAGTTGTTTGTAGATCCAACAGGCAAGGGAAGTCACATATGGAATTGCACACTAATGATGTGACTTGTGAATAATGAGAAACCAAAGTGAAGTGGCCTACCCGCAAGCTTTGTCAATAGAGAAGGTCGCATCGGGTGGGTGATTTTTAGTGATCATAATGTGTGAATTGCAACCATCAAATAATTTTTCGATTGAGGCTACAGTTCAATGATGATTCGTGAGGGTAGAAAGGTAAGGAATAAGGAATAAGAGCTTTTGACTATAATTTGTGGGCACTACAGGTGAGGTGATTGCCCAAAAAAACTTGGAGAGAGTTCAAATAAAAAGTTTCAAGGTAAAATGAAGATAGCTAGTGGTGGGCTCCAATATTGTAGCAATAATGCTACAACTCCTGGGACTACCTTCTTTACTTTTATCAACACGGTAGTTCATAACAAACTTCTATGAGCTTTTATAAGAATTGTTTAACTGTGATGGACGAAAGCTAACTCAAAGGAGGCTAATCTACTTGCAGAAAGAAGCTGAAAGTTGAAAGGAAATGCAAACCCTAGCAAACCCTAGTTCTACCGACTAACCCTACTAGTGCAAGAAAAAGGTTGAAAGCTATAGAAATGGATGTTGTTAACTCTTGGGAAGGTAAAGTGCATGTGTCTAAGCTACTTCTAAAGTGAAATCTAAAAAGGAACATTTTTTTGTCTTTTTGAGTAATCTTGTAGAATTATTATGCATGTGCTTTAACTATTTTTCACTGTGTAGAGGTTGATTGATGAAAGGAAATGGAGTGGCAACTTGCAGGAGGTTGGGAAGGTGAGAAGAGGGCCTAAGAGGTCCCTAGCACCCTTATAGAGTTTCATAGTGATTATATCTCGAAAAACTGCTCACGTGAACTTCTATAGAAAGTCTGGAGGGGTTTTACAGGATGTTCCGAAAGAGGATTTTGGAGGGTTGATGGAGGAAAAACGATGGAAAAGTGGAAATGGAGGTTCGATAAGGATGTTAAGGGGTCTAGGACCTGGTGAATGAGGCTAAGGAGTCATTAAGGTGATTGGATTTGTTCAAGGATGGAGGGTGCATTGATGCACAAGAATGTAGAAATTAGAGCAAAGTGGGAAAATGTGCAAATGAAGGGAAGGAATCTTGGATTAGGGGTTGGATCAGGTTGTAGGATGGAGGAAGGATAGGTAGGGATGTATTATAGATGCTCTACACACTATTTCTCAAAACTGATTAAAGAAAGACTAGAAAAACCAAAGATCTAGCTATTTTGACCTACTTTGACCTAGAAACCAGAAACATGATGAACAAAAGTTTATTGACAGAAAATGATGCAAGATAACTAAGCAAACTAAGGAAGAATAGACCTAAACATGAAAGTATAACTGGTAGCAACTTTTGCAACTAAAAATCTAACACTAGCAATTGCATTGAAAGGCAAAAACAATGTTTTTGTGGCAGCAAGTATGGCTTGGTCTCAGTTCACGGTCCCAAGGAGGGAGAGATGAGATCAAGGATTGCTTGATGGAATTTTTGTAGATATTTTCCTTTACCAAACTATCAAATCAACCTGAAGTATGAAAAGCTACGTTAATCATAAAAAAAAACCTAAGTAACAACACAAGGTTTTAACCTAAATAACAGAAATTATTCTATGAATTCAGCGAAGACACATGAAAGTACACAAAGGAGGTACTGGCACTTGGGTTGGGTGCAACCCCAAGAGCTACAGCCTCCTAAGAAATATTAGAGCTGGTGCAAAGCTGGATTCATCTTTATTGATCAAAAAATAATAGTTACATCCCAAAAACTATCTACAAGAAAAAGCTCGAAAATATGCTAACACAGAGCTGCACTAAAGTGAAAAAATAGACTAACAAAATGACTAACCTACTAACTAAAATATAACTAACATCCGAATAAAATCTGACTAACTGAAATGAGGCCCTAAGCCTTCTTATTTATACAAATGGGGACCTCCAACAGTCCTCCTAAACTTTAGGAACTCAGCTGCCAAAACTTGCAGTTAACAACAATCCTACTTGACTTGCTTGGCTACCCCTTGTGCTCTGAGTTTTTGATGGAGAATTTGAGGTAAGGGCTCATAAATGAAGGGGACACCTTCCTACAAATCCTCTCCCTTGTTCTTCCACGAATTTGGCTACAAAGTGCTCATTAAACCTTTGATTTTGTCTCAAAATTGACCAAAAATCTGCATGAAGCACACATTAGACTTTTTAGTACAATGACTAACCCAATTCACTCTATTAGCATAAATGTAATAAAAAACATGTAATAAACTAATGAGAATGGTGGATTAAGTAGAATTAGGAGGCTAAATGAGCCCATATAATTATCCATTTCTGGGGCTCATGATCACCCCCCTACTGAAGGTGTTGCTCATCCTCTGAGCAACTAATCCATTTCCTGATTCTGGATGGTCCTGGTGGCCTCCCTATCATCCCAATCTTATGAAGTGGTTCGCTCATGTGTGCGATAAAATTATGCCTTCTTGTCCATGTCCTTCCACTACTACTCCTATTTTGCTTGTTTGAATTCTTGTGCTTTTCTTGGCCTTAAAATACATGGAGGCCTACCTTTTAATCTTTTCTTTTTGTTTTGTAGGTGTGCTTAATGCAGCAAGCACAACTGCTACTTCCCTTGCCAACATTTCAGGGGATTTCTCTTTCTATTGTTCTTTTCCTTCACTTTATGTAGAAATATCTATGCCCCTTATTTCTGGTTGTGTCCCTAATATTTCTGGGTGTGTCTCATCTTCCTTTTTCCTCTTCTTTTGTCTTCTCTTCCTCTATTAGCTTTGCTTCCTCACAGTCTGTTTTGGTTTTCTTCTCATCTTGTTTAGTTTATGCCTTCTTTGCTTTAGTCTTTTTATTTTCCATTCTGGGTTTTCCTTCTCGTCTTCTATTTGATTTCCTCCTCTATTTCAAGTTCTTCTTTCTCCATTTTAGTCTTTCCTCTTTTTCTATTTCCTCCTCATCTTCCCTTGCCATATTTCTAAAAATCTCCCTATCATGATGAGTAGTGACTGCTGGAAATGTTCAGGTGAGGAGGGAGGAAACCGAAAATAGAGAAATGGTTGAGGTTTTGTCTTTCTGGAATCGGGAATTTCTCATGTTCTTATTTTTCACAACATCAATTTGCAATTTTTTCTTCAAATTGTTTCCAACTTGAATTTGCTTCTCGATTTTTGAGAAAAAACAATACTTTTGACAGAACAAAGAATGTTTATAACACAATGTTTTTTCTTTAGAGAGTGGAAAGTCTTGCAAATTTGGTTTTTCACAGGTTGGATTCTATGGTTGCATCCCTTTTTTTAGAATGTGAGAAAGAAAAAGGTAGATTTTGGATGCAGAGTAGAAAAACGGAGAGACTATGTAGAACTCAGAGAAGGAAAAAAATGCAGGCAAACTTTTAAGCTTCACTTTCCTTTCTTTCAACCCAATACTATGTTTTTAATCCTCCACCTTATATAAATATATCATATGCAGAGCAGTTTCCCGAGCCTACCTCTTTTCAAGCTCGAATTTTGACAAAAATCTCAAATTTTCTAGCTGCAGAACTGCTCTCTGCCCTTCCTATAGAAATCTTCCTGTAGACAGTGTTCCTGTAGAATGAAACTATGCTTCATGTAGAGCCTGATAGGCAGGAGATTTTCAAAAAAACAGGTAGAAATCTGGCGAAGGACGACTGGTTAGTTGCTCTGGAAGTGGTAGATGCATACTCCAGTCGAGAATGTCATGAAGGCACAGTGAACAAAGAGTGGTGAATGCATTAACTGAGCTGTCTTTTAACTGCTGGCGTGATTCGTGGTGAGGAGATGAGGTGGCCAAATGTATGTTGGCCCCATGCAGACTGCAGTGCTGTTATGAAACTATATGTTTCTTTCCCATAATCACTTCCATCAATTACATTGGAGTTTAAATAGCCACCACTACCTATTTTCAGTTTTCTTCCCGAGATGGCTGAGCACACGCGCTGATTGCACCCACTGAGTGCTGTTTGAACTAGACGAGGCACTGTCTGAACTGGATGAGGGTGGCCAGTTAGCTAGCCACCAATCTTGTTTAATCACAACCATCTCACTGTCCATGCAGTTCTTAAATTACATTCATGCAACAAAGGAATAGGTTTAGTCACGTACTTGGGAGTCGAATGCATTTGCTGTGAGGTGTTGTGGCCTTTCCTTTTGCTGCATGCCTTTGTTTTTGTGGATGCATGCTAGTTTGGTTACTGATACATGGCTATTTTGCTTGTGCAGGTATCCTCTGGCTGGATCTAAGCTGTAGGAGTCTGTTTCAATGTTCAGATTTGCACCCTCATGCTGCTAAATTTTTGCAGGACAACGACTTGTTTTATCCATAGCTCCCAAACAATAGATCGGATTGACCTGAAATTTTTTGAGCATGTTTCTATCATCATTATGCACCTCCAATAGAAAAATTGTGGTCAATGGATCAACATATTTCAAGAAAAAATGAAAATGGCTGAAGGTGACAGAGGTCAATTTATCGGAAACCATGCACTGGAATTCACTGAAATTGCTTGGGCATGTTATTATCACCCGTATGCATCTCCCAAAGATTTTTTTTTTGAAATGGATGCACAGATATGGAGAAAATGAAAAAATGGTTGAAGGTGATGGAGGTTGATTTCTTGGAAACCGTGCACTGGAATTGGCTGAAATTGCTTGGGCATGTTGCCATCATCCCTATACAACTCCCCATAAAATATTTTTTTAAATGGATGCACGGTTTTCAAGTTAGGGAAAAAACAAATTTCTGCTCTACGTATTTTTGTATCAAAGCATTTTGCAGTTTTTGCACAGTAAGGAAAAAATGAGCTTGGGTTATAATGAAGACTTGGAATTGATGGGAGAGAGGTTTGAAGATTGCAGGAGGATTTATGAACCCTTTATGAAGCTTCCATGTTCACCAAACTGGTTTTTAAAATCCATTTCTAGCTTTCTGTAATTTCTACAAGAACTTCCTGTAGAAAACACAATTTTTATAAAAGAAGCACAGTGAGGTGGAAAAAATGATGGAGAAGGGTGAGGGATGAAAACCGGGATGTTTACAAGCCTCATAGACAAATTCCAAACCTTCAGGTCCTCTTCGGAGATCAATTTTGGCTTGTTTGCAGGCTCTACAGTATCTTCCTATAGAAAACACAGAACTTCCTGTAGAAAACACAAAACTTCCTGTAGAAGGTTGAATCTCAGTCTGAATGAGACCAAATCTTACGAAAGGGTAGTGGTCATGGAGGAATGGATTGTGAGGGATGCTTGTAGCTTGGTGCTGACCTCTATATTGTTTTGTGCAATCCTCCTAACCTGCAATGTCCTTCCTGCAACCTGCATTTATTCAACAGAAATTAGGTTTATTTTTCTTTTTCTCTTTTCTTCTTTCTTTTTCTTTGTTTTTGAAAACAACTAGGGCAACTCATGGAGGTTTTTACCCTAATTGCCTACCTTGGGCACCTCCAAGGGAGGTTTTCACCCAGGGATCTTATTCTTTTTTCTTTTCTCTTTTTTCCAACCCATTGACTTCCTCATGGAGGTTTTCAATCAATGAGCCAATTTGAGGCGCCTCTGAGGAGGTTTTCACCTTAAATTTGTATTTTCCTCTTATTTTCATTTTTTTATTTTTTATTTTTTATTTTTTTCTACCCTACCCTACTTGAAAAACAAAATCATTTTCAAGTATAATAATACTTCCAATGGAGCCATGTGCACATCGAGATTAGAGACAAAATGATGTGGAGGCTTTAAATGCATGCTTTGACAAGTATCCAGATTTCAGAGAGCAAATGATTTGACTTTGAAGGGATAAAGCATAGCTGAGGAAGAGAGTACTACTACAACTTAGTGACTATCTAGAACCATATCTCAATATAGCTCTGATATCCTTGGTCCTTTTGCTGATCTGGATCATTCTTCATGTCACCTTCTACCATGACCTTCTCATCTTCCTCCTTTTGCTGATTTTTCTCTTGAATACATGGAGGATTTGATGGTAACCATGAGGGAGCTCTCTCGATCT